>JALLBB010000447.1:0-15454 GCA_036939735.1 Discostella stelligera | reverse complement strand
GAGAGCCTTGGTGAGGGGAGTGGGGGTGGACATGATGATGAATTCGTTGTAGTAATTGTAATCAATGTGTGAAGGATTTTTTGTTAAGCCGCGGTTGGCGGCTCTTCGTTCGTGATTTCGTCTCTTTTTTTGGCATGGTGTTAGACCTACGGGAAAGACACAAATTGGAATATTCAATATTTTAATCCTTTTACTCGTCCAAAAATAACAATGGTGAAAATTATGATCTGAACAGCATTTTTTCTTTACCTCTCTCTTGAGAAAAAAAATGATCCATTCTCTTGAAAAAAGAAAGGGCAAAATCTACAGACCATAATATGATAGGTGCGATAAACCATAAAACATGTCCGCGACTTCTACTACTCCTACCTTCCCTAGTAACAGCCGCGGCATCCAAACACTACGTATTCACCCAGGAGATGTAATAAATGAAGACGATCTATTCTCCTCCCTAGACATTGAAAATAACATCAACACCGCGTACCTTCCCTGGCTTCAATCCATCGACATAATCTTGCTCCTGGGGGGAGGCGTGCCGCTCTCCCCCACCGAACCACCCGTCTACGTCCAACGACGGTGCGATGCCGTCGCTCAAATCATGCATAGAGTCAATAATTGCTCGATATCACTGCCTTACGAAGTAATTGGAAGTGAAGTGACGGACAAAGACGAAGGGAAGGGAAACGTGTCAGTGATTTGTCTCTCGGCAGGCACCGCACACTTACCACAATTCATCCTCCCTCAGACTGGATTGCCATTATGGGAAAGCACTGCTTCGGCGGCATATCTGCTGCATCACCCTACCCATCCGGTACCATCCAACAAAGTCTTTGTTGAAACAACCTCGTATGATACCATTTCCAATGCATTCTTTGCTCGGACGAACATGACCGATATAATGAGACAGAATGACAGTACAAGAAGAGATCCACGACGTGTATTGGTGGTGACGAATGAGTTTCACGTTGGCAGATCCAAGGCTATATTTGATTGGATTTTTGGTGCGCCATCATCGTTATCATCCGACGAACATGGACGGTACGAAATGTTCTATCTGTCGTGCAACAATATCGGCCTCACCACGGAAGCAATCGATGCGCGTAAAGCACATGAAATGCGTGGTGAAATCAATGTACGAACGAAGCTGTCTACACAATATAAGACGTTGTACGATGTATGGATGTTTTTAACGACGGACCACGATTTTTATTCGGCAGGTAAATTGGCAGAACGCGCAATGGACACGTTGCAGTCTTGTACAGCAGAGGAAGAGGGTTTGAAATTGAGCTATGGAAAAGCGTCGATTACGTCATCAACATCATCATCACTGCCTTCTCCACAGACATCTCTTGTACAAGTCAAACATGGAAAAGTTGTGCTGACACTTGATGCCTTTTCGATACTGCTTGTTGTTGTTGCTTCGTTACTTTGTTCGTACATTTACAAAAGCTGATAGACAGCTCTGGAGAATATGGATGTACATACATTTTTACCGTGTAGCAAATGGGATCGTCAAATAGTGATAACTCTAAAATTTCCAATGTAATCGTCGTCGGTGTTTTCCTCCTTCTCGTGATTTGAGGTGACGCTTTCCTTCGCGTCTACAACGTGGTTTTCCGCTGCAAATTTGGCCGCTCGTTTCTTCGCCTTCTCCTCGGCCATGCAGCACTTTTTGTACTTTTTCCCCGAACCGCAGACGCAGTTGGACCCTCTTGTGAGTGGACGTGTATCGCTCTTATGTTCAGTTTCTTCTTTTGATTGCGATGTATCGTTATGATCTTTGTTGCATACATACTTATTTTGGGAATTGTTGCGGTCGTCAGGATTATTAGTATTAATACTGTTCATTTGATCGTTGGATGATGGAGGGCGTGATGTAGGTTGTTGATTGTTGATGCGGATGACGCTATTGTAATGATCGTTGCCATGATAAGAAAGCATTAAATCATCCAAACATCTATCACGTTCGCAATCTTTCTCCGCATTTTCAATCGACAAAACTCCATTGGAATATTCACTTGAAAATACTTTGATATTACGTTTGTACACTCGCGATGCAATTACTGCTTCTATATTGCCTCCCCACTGTCCATCCTATCGAGACAAATTGAAAGTGGCAATGAGATTATCAACGACACACGAAAGAAAAGATCTCTCATGTCTCTCACCTTACGCATCATCTCAATGTACTGATCTACATTGATCACATCTTCGTCGTCATCTTCCATTAAAAGAAAATGTTGAAACTCATCCTTATGTTGCGATAGATAATTACATGCATCTTTTCGCACGACAACATGCATGCTATCACTATTGCTATTGCTGGATCCAACACCACACGATTCACGTTGATGATAAGATAGCTGATCGGCAAGACTGCGAAAAAGGCAATTCCCATCGGCATTCATTTCTCTGATATAATAACCCTGATTCAAAAGAGAAGAGCGAAAGCTTGCGTCGGAATCGTCGTTGGACTCTTGCCATTTGTTACCTTGCCGCCGTGACCTATTCTCTCGGAAATTTTGCCTTCCTTTGTTGTTGTTCTTGTTTTTGATGGTGGCGTTTTTGCTCGCACTATCGCTCGGCGGTGACTTTTTCTTTCCTTTGTGCTTCATTCTGCGCTTGCTTTCACTTCACAACCCCATCGATTCATCGCGCTACAGATTACTACCTAAAACGAGAACGAGGTAGTAGATACTGGTTAAACATGGGAAGAAAACAAAAGCCTTGTTGGTGTTGGTTACGCACGCACACACTCACTAAACTGTAAACTACTGTGATCACTCGTCGCTCGAATGACTCGACTCACGCGTGGCAATGAAGGTGTGTGTATGGAATACACGACGACTGGAACAACTGGAGAAAAGATTAGTTACTATCGCTCATTCTATCATTTATGATCTACTCGGTTTCATCAAAGTCATCTGCTTCCATTTTGGACCTAGTGCCTTTTCCCCTCGTAGTGCGTTCACTTTCATACGATGATTCCCTCCGAGGTTCAACGTACTCCCTCCAAGCCCTCGTTTGAGATGACCTACTTCTTGATCTTGTTCCTTCATCGGCCTCATCAAAATATGCATCGTTTTCTTCATCTTCTTCTACCATTGATTCTTTTCTCACCGATCTTGGTCTCTCCTGTCTAGAATTCTGTAACGATTCTTCCAAATCAGAGAAATTTCTCCACGCGCTACCTCTCATACTTTGTGGACGAGGCAGCCGATCAGCTGAATTCCGTTCTCCTCCGCTGCGATACTTTTGTTCCTCCAGTGGAATTTTGGATCGTCGTCTGGGTCTATTCTCGTCGTCATAGTCGCCTTCGTACCTGTCCTCTTCAAAATCTCTTGTCCGTCGTCTCTCCCGCTTTGACCGGCCAGTGTCCCTCTCAACACGCGATCGGGGCGGTGGTGGAGGATACCTCCCTCGTTCCTCGGGTGTTCTCGGCCTATCTCCGTACTCATACAATGGATTCTCTCCGACACCCTCACCCAACATGGTCAACCAAGTTTTGTATAAATCGTACCGCCATCGACTTTCATCCAGCACGCTTTCTTTCCAATCAGGACCAAGGATCTTCAAACGGAGCTCAGCCTCGGTGCGCAAATAATCACGAAAAGTCGGTAGGTCCATCCAGAATTTGTTGGGAGGTGGTTCATCGTCGTCACCGCGATCTATTATAAGCTCTCGTCTTTGATCTATGGGACGCTGTCGCTGTCGTCGCTGCTGCTGGTTGGCACTTGATCGTTGTGATGGTGTCTTGGATCGAAAATCGAATCCATCCACGCGTTTCCTCCTCAGATGTTGAGGCGATCGCTGCTCATCGATATCATCTTCCTCTTCGTCATAACTTGGACGGCGAATAGCTGGACGAGTTTTGTTTGGAGGTGGCAGTTGAACGTCATCATATCTGCGGCTGTTGTTCTTCTGATCTTGTACCACGCGTCGCTTTTGCTTCGCATCCTCCTCCTCTTCCTCCTCCTCCTCTTCATCGTCATCATCATCCGAATTAGGCAAACGAGTAGATGTGAAAGGGCCCCATGATTCTGACGCCTGACCTTGGTTCTTTGCATAGGAAGATTGTTCGGGTTGTTTTGATGTACTTCGATTTCCGCGAGAGATTTCCTCAACGTCATCACCTTCATCATCGTCTTTCTTCTTCAATATTGATTCTTTTTCCTGGCTGGCCTGATATGACTTCTCTGAAGTCTTCGTGACAATTATCTCGACTTCCCAATCAAAATCTTCATCCTCCTCCTCTTCTTCTGATGTACCATCATATCCTTCCAACTTACTCAAACGCACCCATCGTTTCGGGAGTCCTTTCTTTGGTCTTCCGATACCATCTTCAATTATCAACTCCAGCACTTTTGGACGTAGTACTAAAATTTCCTTCTTCGAGAAGCCTGCATTCAGTAAAGTTGAGAGGGTGCAGAGTTTTACAACTTCACCTGTGTACGTGTTGCGTAGGCGAACCAATGATGGAGGGCTCGAGCTAAAGGATTTTGTCGGCTGATTATCAGCATTTGGCTCTGGTGACTTGTTCGCGGGTAGTTTTATCTGCGCTGGTTGCGTGCCGTCCCCATCGTCAATTTCATCGTCTATTCGATTGTTTCTCTCCTTGTTCCCAATTTGAATTTTATCATTGAATGGCTCTTCGTTTTCTCTCTCGAATTTTCGCACTCGATACCTCGATGAAAGTTCATTTTCTTTCTTATCTACAACGATTATATCCCGAAATGATGACTCCTGTGTCGCGTCCTCAACTATTTCTTCTTGTTCTTGATCCCCATCTTTCAATGTCTGTCTTGTTCTTGCCTCATCTTCTGGCACGTTTGACCGTTTCATTACTTCCGAATTAGCGGTCTCGCTACCCTCGAGTTGAAGCGACATCTCCATGTCTATTTCCTTTGAATCAAAGATTTTGTTTTCTGTTTCATTGTCCACGACTTGAGTAATATTTGTGTTGCATTGTTCCTTTTTATCAAACTCATTTGCATTGTCGTTGCTGTGATCGTCCATCGTCTTCTTCTCGAGTGCGACATCATCATGATTATTCCCGTCCTTGGTTTCCTTTCCACCCAAATCATTCGTTCCTGACTTTTCACACAATGATAACTCGAACGTATCATCCACGACACCATCTATCAGTTTGGAAAAGGTTCGATAGTACCATTCCGAATCTTCCATTTGTACCTGTTGGTATAATTTTTGTAAAGTGCATTCGTCATCATGATCATCTTCCACTAATTCGTTTGCAGTACCGTCGTCGTCGATAGTATCTTTCTCTTGGTTGGTAAAGAATCTTGATGATTTATTTGTGCAGGGATAATGATGAGTAAACTTTGAGATGTGCGAGTTCCTTAATGATATACCTCCTCTTCTGTATGCTATTTTTGATGGCAGTACGAATGCAGTGGCGGCGAATGGGGCTGACCAGCTTCTAATAGGGGAGGCAGCGGAAGTAGATGCTGTTGTTTTTGCGGCTACTGCTGCTGCTGCCGTCGCGTGGCTCGCTACAACGTTGCTACCCTCCACCAGCGAAGCTTGGAGGTAGTAGAAAGCCAGAAAAGGTAAGAAGATCAGTACGGTTGTCGAGAGATGTCTATAATTGTTCATTGTGGAGCCGTCCCAGTTCTGCCATGTGCATTCCCATCGCTTGTCCGCGGAATGAGCACACACAAAGAGGCGAGTCTATCGAACGCTTTTTTCGCGCGCTCATTATTTGAGATTGCCATGCTATCGCAGGAGGTTGTCATTGTTGTGTTTTGGCCACGTGGAAGTTTGCATAGCGCGCTCTGTACTGACCGACCAGACCAACCCCAAGTGGGCGCCGACCGCCGACGCGACGCCAACGACGATCATCATCGTCTATCATCGTGACCTTTTCGACCATGGAGGCCCATACTCAATCCGTCACCGCTGCCATCCAATCTTCGGACTATGCCCGGCTCTCCACGATCTTTACTTCCCAATGGCAATCCCTCGGCCAGGGCGAGCAGCGCACGCTAGCATCGCACTTCATAAAGACGTCCGTCGCATCGCCGGCATTCTTCCCCGCGGCATTTCAATCTCCCCAAATCATGGAGGTGATCCACACGACATTGAATCATTTACCTCCATCAGTGGAGAATGCGGCCGATAACATTTTGCGTCACAAGATATTTGACTACAAAGTGGAGGAAGAGGATTACAGCACTGCGGCGCGTATTTTATCGGGGCTAAAAATGGAAGAAAATGAAGAGTCAGTGTACTACATGCCCGCCATTGATCGGTGCGATGTATTTGTGAAGGTAGCAGAGTGTTATCTCGAAGAGGATCTAACCGTCGAAGCTGAGGGTGCTGTTTCCAAAGCGGGTACGATCATTGAAGCTGCGGGTATCATGAGCAACATGTCCTCGTCTTCGGATGAGAATGAAATTATCAAAGATGAGCGCACCGTTACCATCATTTTGCGCTACAAGTCGACCCATGCCAGGGTGCTTGATGCCAATCGCAAATTCTTACAAGCGGCCGTGAAGTATCATGATTTGAGCACGGCATACTTGCATAGTAGTTCCGTGGATGCAGATGATTTGTTGGTCATGTTGGGGAGGGCTGTGACTTGTGCCATTCTGTCACCTAATTCGGCGCAGCGGCGGAGGTAATGATTGTCATTATTCATACGCTCTACATTTTTTTCTTGTTTGTTTCATTAGTGCTTGCTTGGATCACTATCATATCATGACCGTTGTGTGACCAGGGTGCTGGGCTTGGTGAGTGAAGAAGCGTGCCCCAGGATACTTCGATGGAGTGACCAGCTTGAATTATGAGTGAAATGATCTCATTGGTTCCTCTCCTCATGTCGTAACTCTCTTCTGTATCGAACGAATCAATGATCTCAAAGGTGTACAAAGATGAAAGGCTGGCTCAGCTAGATGCAATCCCGGAGTTTCAGTCGCACTCTGCAGTCCTAACAAAGATGTACCTCAACCGTATTGTCCAGAAACGTGAGCTCAAACAGTTTGAATCTTCGTTAGCCGATCACCAAAAAGCCGTCATGTCTGACGGTCTATCCATTGTGGAACGAGGTGTTCTCGAACACAATATGGTGGCCGTTAGCCATTTGTACACATCCATTTATTTCACCCAGTTAAGTGAATTGCTGGGGGTTGTCGATGCCGACAAAGCAGAGAAGGTTGCGGCGAAAATGATCAGTGATGGTTCGCTCACTGGTTCGATTGATGAGGTGGACGGACTCCTACGCTTTCATCCTACCACAGGGAGCAGGGAATCATCTTCTCTGAATCATTGGGATGAGACAATAACTAGTTTTTGCATGCATTTGAACAAGGTAACAGATGCGGTCAGAGCGACATAATTTGTATAGAAAATTTGTTTTGACCTATCAACTTGCGGCCACTTGCTCCATTATTCCGGAGGTGTCATCATAACCTCAAATTTCTGACGAGTCAAAGATAATCCCAAAAAACTCAGTACCCAGCATCCTGCAACAATCATCATTTGCGCCCGAACAACATCATCCAATGATTTTCCATCCATGCCAAATCTTGCCAGTGCGTCCTGGCCAGTCTTTGCCACGGGACCCCTGAACCTGCCACTAGATCTAAATTCCAGTCCTTCAAATTCGTTCAGTGCAAGGCCTGTAAACCCCCATCTTATCAAGCCGATTTTATTAACCCATCGAAGAAGTTTGGGAGTGTTCTCCTCAGCAATGTTCTTTCCGTCAAATATGATGTTCAGCACAATGATTGGAGGGAACAATGCCAACGCAACATCTGAATTCGGTGCAACTGAACCAATGAGCAACCCGAACCCCTCGGATGCGAGCGAATGAAGACTAGTCAAGCCAAGAAAATTCTTCAATTTCCCCTTTTGCAGGTTCACTAATGGGTAAAGGATTGCGCCAAAGATCACATTGCAGAGCTGACGAGCGAGAATTTTTCAGAGGTAATCAATAATTGTTAGATAGAACAGGGGATAAAAAAGTACAACGTGAAAAATGAACCTACGCCAATGAGAGGGATTTCGGAGATGGCTTTGGCAATAAAATACGGACCCGTCCGATACATCCTCGAGGCCTATGGGTTGTACCAGAGTGTATTGCGATGAAAATTCAGAAACAATGATTGAACAGAGAAATAACTAAAAGAACTTACGATCTCCCCAGTGACGATCGCCTTCTCTTTCGGGAAGCTACGGACTGTGCCCGCCATCGCCATATTTGTTGCCCCAATGATTATAAGGCTCAGCAAGCCAAAGCGGTCCATGATCGATGCCTGATGAAGCCAAAATATGGTGTTAATAATGATTGCGACAAGAGATGAAGTTGAACATGAAAGTGTGAAAAAACTCACTTGGTCATCCCCCAAAGAATAAATCCCACCATAGATCAGGCCCAAGCTCACTTGCTGGACGATCTTAACAAATATTGCTGCTTTACCGCGCAAAAGCTCCTGAACTGATCTCTCTAGCAGAAGCCGGAATTGTCTGAATATATTAGTGCCAGGATGAGCTGCAGTCTTGTCAATGATATGCTTCATTTTTTTGAAACTCTTGTTTTTGACCGAATCATCCCCACTGAATGAGACCGATTGGTGTGCATGATGTACTGCGTAAGAGGCAATTCTTTCAATTCGCTCTATTGATAACCGCTCAGCTTCGTCGTCGGCTCCTACTACGCGGGAGACACAATCCAAGACATGCTCCGCCGTTCCTATTTCGGATTCGCATCCATACCCAAGATCAGCCATGTACTGACGCACTTTGGATACTTCTCCAAAGTACATGAGTCGGCCTTCACTAAGCAGCAAAAGATCGTCAAAGAGTTGAAATGTGTGCTGGGAAGGCTGGTGTATGACTGAAACAATCGTCTTTCCCTGATCTGCCAAACCCCGAAGAGTCTCGATAACTTGAGTGGCTTGATAGCTGTCCAACCCCGACGTTGGTTCATCAAGGAAAATCACCGACGGACTTGAGATCATTTCGCATGCTATGGAAAGACGCTTCCGCTCACCGCCACTAATCCCTCTCACTTTGGCATTACCGACAATGGTATTGGCGCTCTTACTCAATCCAAGTTGAATCATCAAGTCTTGGACCAAGGCATCTCTCTCCGCTCTCTTTTTGAGGAATGAACCCATCTTGAGTTCAACCTGAAAATCAAGCGTTTCCTTCACTGTCATGTGAGGGAAGAATTTCGCCTCTTGTTCAATGAAAGCGGCTGGTATCCGGGAGTCCCCAGTGAGGCTTTCATTGTTGATGTACCGTTTTCCATACAGAGAAATCTTTTTGTCATCTTTTACATTACCAGCAATGGCGTGGAGGAGTGTGGACTTTCCACTAACGAGACAAGGTTGACGTTATGAAAATAGGATGATGAGTTTGGATCAAAGGTGATGTGATACAAGTCATGAGAGTTATTTTCTCATCATTCGCTTCGTTACCTAATACTCACCTGCCTGAAGGACCCATGATCGCCAACATTCGCCCTGGTCGAGCAGCACCACGGATACTTCCATCTAATATCACTCTATCCGGTCTTCCCTTCTTCTGTTTCAACACCATTCCGACGTCTTCAAATCCAACCTCGACGGATTGTAAGAATCCAGAATGTAACTGCTCTGGGGTGTCACATACCAGATCTTCGGCTGTTTCGGAAAAAGCGAGTTTAATTGTAACAGTTCAGTGGCAATACAGAGAAAGAAGAATGGTATGAACACTCAAATGGCGAGTAGCATGGGAAGGTAGGACTTCGGGGGGTAAGAACAGATGTAGAGGTTGTACTCACCCCCGTCCTCCGCCATCGCGTTCTCTTTCTTATCTCCACCACCGTCAGAAACTGAATACCATATCCACGATAGGACAACACAGATGACGCTTGTGATCAATGATATGAAAATCATCTTCGATTCAGCGAGAACAAGCTCCCATGACGAATAATAGTCGTTTGCAGCCGATGACCGACGCGGCGGCCGCTCCTTCCGCCACATCCATCTCGTCCAAAAATTGCTAGTTCCAAACTCACCATCAGTGGCTGAGAAATCCTTCTCCTCCATTCCGAAAAAGTTCCTTTTCTTCTTTTTCTTTTTCATAGTTCCCTCGTCTAGCTTGGCACGGGAGGCAAATTTGCCAGCATTAACATTTTGTGCGGATGCGAACCAAGATGTACTAGTTGCAGAGAAGAGTGTTGCAAGTAACGCAACTCCGACCAAGGTTAGCGAACGCTTCGAGTAACAGCGCTTGGAGTTGCGATTAGATGAGGGTGTGTAGAGCATGATTGGTAATATCATGATGTAACATAACAGTCTACACCAATAATAGAGCACCTTCGCCATCCATTCGCCATCGCCCTTTCATTCATTTCCAGGGAGAAAGGGGAGAAATGGGGAAAAGGGGGCCAGCCCCTCTCTCCCTCCACGACTTCAACTTTTTGGCGGGTGCGGAGATCTTGCTCGCGTTTTCGCAGCCACAAGAAGAAAGCAAGGCAACAACCTGCAACAACGCCCTGCAACGCCACACACAAAATAAAAAAGCAAAAGCGACATCCGGCCACAATCTCATGTCTCAAGTCGATTGAAAACATCATTCCTCCAAATAGTATGACCACCACCATCAAGCTACTCTCCAAGTCGGGTGATTCGTTTGAATTGTAAGTCATACTTTTTAAAGAATAATCCTAACTGTCATTTCATCCGTGTTGTACGTAGCACGCGCGAACCGCGGAGAGGATTCTGCCGCCGACGCCCAGGCATATGGAGGGGGTACCGTCTCGTTTCCCGGAGGCACTGATGGCAATGCATTGCAGGGTCGTTTCGGAGCGGTATGCCCCCAGTTTGGTCATTGGCACTGGTTTCGGCTTTTGGGGGAGGAGGCGGCCCTGGTTGTTTGCATTGATCACGCCGGCAAGTCCGTTTCGAATAATTGACTGCTCATCCTGACATTGTGCAATAATTACTTAAAAGGCCCTACGACGCAGCATGTCTGTCCCAAGTAGTGAAGGATGCTCAGCCCGAAGGCGATGATGACGTGGATGACGTTGAGATCTCAAAGGTGGATTCAATTTGCCTGGCGAAGGTGGTCGAATTTCTCAAGCACCACCACACAGAACCAATGACGGAGATCAAGACCCCCCTTGAGGATAATAACTTTGAAGGAGTGGTGAAACAGGAGTGGTACCGTGACTTCGTTACTGGTATCGATCGATCACTATTGTTTGAATTGCTCATGGCTGCGAATTTCATGTCTATTCGTGAGTAGACAGAATATATTATTTTGGCTGTGCGCTCCCTCGCCATTACTTCCTTACCCCTCTTTCCTTTTCATGCCACAGAACCACTTCTTGATCTCACATGCCTCAGAGTTGCTGACGAACTCATGGGTAAAAGCCCCGAGGAAATCCGTGTAATGCTCAACATTCCCAAAATGACCCCCGAAGAGGAGGCCAAGGCGAGGCAGGAATATCGTTGGATCTTTGCTGATGAGATACCGGGTACTCCCGCAGCTCGTAGTGAGGGTGCTCCAGCAGCTCGTAGTGAGGGTTGAGAAGCGGGGGGACTGAATTGTTTGGCGACGCTTTTGATAAAGATGGGATGAACGTTCTGATCTATCTACCTAGTCTTGCTACCTACCTTGACCCATCTCAAGCTATGCTTACTGGTTTTAGATCTACATAGATTTGTGCAAATTTATTAGACTTTCATATTTTTGGGATAATTGATAATTAAGCAATAACCTCTTTCCTAGCAACGGCTTCATCATCCGTTCGCCATTGCCATCAAAAGCAGCTTTCTCGGCTTGCTCCTTGTGGTCGGGGCTCTCCGCTTTTGCAACGTCGAACTCACCTTGTCTCCCGCCAAATCTCAAACACCCTCCTCTTACCTTCAACATCATGACCTGCCGCATCGACGATCAAACATCCCCCCACCAAAGAATACCCATGACGGAGCACTCAGAAGACATCCATCATCCTCATCTTGCTCCCTGTTCAGTGGAATCGCTTCTTAGCGTTCCCTTGCAAATCATCTTTCGAGAAACTCAAAGCAACAACCACAAAAGCTTTCTTTTCTCGAAGAGCGAGGTGTCGACTCTACTTCGGGTCAATATGGTAAGGGCGTAAACACTTCTGTGGGGGAATTTTTTCTGCGCTCACACTACTAAGTTCTTCCCTTTCCGTATTTCGCTAGATAGCTATCATCGGAGCTTGATGCTTTGCTCTCTGTTGTGTACGAGGCATTGAACAAGTCGCAACAATGCAATGCTCATCGCAGGTGTATCGAAATCGCGAACCAAGAGTCGTCGGCGAAAGGCGCACTATTTCGTGCGATGCTACCTGTGTTGAATGTGCATGTAGAAACAGCAGAGGATGCTTTGTCGCATGCAACATGCGAAAGCTTTGGTATTACTCGAATATTGAATGAGTTGGAGTCTTGTGCGAATGATCTAAGAAAATTCGCTGAGCAAAACCATACGCTTGCTGACCAACTTGACCATTTCATAGCATCGGGGATAAACAGCAATCTTTCAGGTGAAAAAAGAGCAATCGCAGAGGTCGAAGAGGCAGTTGTGAAAACGATTGAGAATCTGAAGTTGCTGTCGGCCTGTAAATGCAGCGACAGTGGTCAGAGTGAAGGAACACCCGCCTTCAATGAAGAGAGCTCATTTATATCAATGAGTGATGTTTGCGAGAGCTTATTTCCCCGACAAGCGCACTCAGTGAATAATGTACCTCCTTGCTCTGTGGAGAAGAAACGTTACTCTGAATCGCAAATGATAGCGGCCGAAGCTTTGCAAGGCTTATGTACAAGTCCTTCAGACAAGGAATAAGACGTTCTCAATTCTCTATTGCTCATCCTACATAAAACATAAAACATGTGGAACACGCCACGAATATTGAATGGACCTTTTTCACAGGCTGTCTTCGTTAAACCAATCATCATAGTAGAGATCATCCCAATTTTTTCCATCATAGGGTTTATCACTGTCGATGTTGCCATCGCTCTCCAAATAGGCAGACTTGTCTTCGGCAACTATATCGGTGGGTGAAATCCCCAACATCTCTGCGACACGGTTGAGTTGACCCGCCTCCAGGGCAGCCTGCATTTGTTGCGCAACCAATTCATCCTCTCTTTCACTACCCTCTAAACATTCGACAATAGCAAAATTGACATCTTCTTGCGTAGGTTCTATGTCAAACGTCTGTAGGGGAAAGCAGTAGTAAAAAGAATCAGTGAAGTTGCAACGCCTTTTCTTTCATGGATTATTCGACTTACAGCAGCAACTTCAAAATCAGCGTCTGTGTCAGGGGAGGTGTCAACAAAAACGTGCCATGGTCTAGAATGTAAAGAAGGAATACAGAGGTTGCTGTTGAACGCGGGATATCATCATCATAAGGGCACTAAAACAAGCAAAAAAATACTTACTTCGGATATGCTCGAATCACCATTGCACGCGTAACACCTTGGTGAACACCAATCTCATGAGCGTGTATCATGGCGGCTTCCAGGGCCTCGTCTTCCTCCTCACTCCTGTCAGGCCCAGCTGTAGATGGATCATTTGAATCAATCGTCTTATCTTCGTTGCTACTGTCGTATGAAACTTCGGATCCCAGTTGAGACGTCTTTTCTACCGGGTCCGTACTCTTCTGCATTGAGGTTTCCTCGGGGTCAACTTTGGTCACATACTCTGGTGCTGCATCGCCAGTCATGTACTGAACACTCAATAGTCTTAGGTGATACACAGTGGTGAACTTTCCGAACCCAGACATATCTACAGGTACCATATGATAATTCATAACGACAACTGGTTGCGTTATCCGTCGGTCTGGCTCGACGAAGTTTTTATCTGTCCGCGAAATCAACTTCTTCATCGCAGAGACACCGGCTATATCGTCTGGAGAGGGTGCAATGATGACGATTAAATTGTCGCGTTCATCCACGGGATCGAATCCAAGTGTACTCAATGAAACGACTTCTGGCGCCGCCAAAGCCATGGACCTTCGATACGACATCAGATCTTTCACCGTCGGGAATACTATCTTCACTCGGTTCCGAAATTCATCGCCTAACCCCTCCAATCCAGCCGCAACTGGCAAAATCGCCAATTCGATAAACTCGACCAATAATTTAGGATCACGTGTGAGCTCGGCATCTCGCACATCTACCAACATGCGATGCTTCCCTGCGAGTATGGCAGAAAGCATCGATGCTCCTACGGCGTCTGCAGCATCGGTAACAGATTTGGGTGCAAGTCCGAATATCTCCATATCATCATTAATCGTTTTTCGTTGGGCACTTTTTGATGCCGGGAGAGATCGAGCGTCATCATCGCCGCCTGAGTCCACGTCACCTACCACCACATCATCCTCTTCATTGATCTGTATCCCCGCCTCGCGCAACACATCCACAACGTTGGAAAATATGCTTGCAGCTCGAGTTAATTCTTCAACTTTGCGCTGAAGCTTTTGAATCTCGGTCATTTGGTTGGATACAATTGTTTCCAATTGGATGACACGCTTTTTGAGATCTTCATCGGTAGCATTGCTTTCCTTTTTGTTCTTTTGCGGATATTGCGCTGCCTGTTGTTTTTCGTCGACCTTTGAAGGAGGTGGAACATGCTCATTACTCTTGAATCCCTTGAGGCTAGTGTTTTCGTTGCTTGTTTTTATGACGCCACCAGTGCCAGTTTCTACCGTGGTGCTTGTATCAAGGCTTGCTTCCTTGCCTGATTTCATTTTATCTTTGTTCTTATTATTTTTCTTTCGGGGACGTTTCACCTGGTCATTTTCACTCTTTGTACCCTTGGTTGCGCTGTTGTTGATGTTTATATTGCTGTTGTTTGGAGTTGATGTACCCTTGACGACACCCGAAGGTCGACTACTGTTGGTGCTATTTTTATTTGCCTTGGGCTTGGGACCACCATTTGAGTTTCTGTTTTCTTCTCTTTCCTTTTTGTCATCGTCACCTTTCCCAAAGCCACTCCCAGCCGACTCGGAACTTTGGGCAAGGTAAAGTGACGTTGTTATTCCACTGGGCAACGAATCATCATTCCACCTTCGTCTTCCGCGCTGGGCAGTGGTATGTGACGACGGCAGCAACTTGAAACTCGGTGGAAAATGAATAGAGTCGAACTTTCTCTGATGTAAATCCCAATCTTGATCGGACGGAAACTGAACCTGTAGCGCAAAATCCAAAATACTTCGTCGTCGCTTTTGTTGTCGGTATTGCATTCCGTAGGTGATTGTGCTCGAAGCTTTCACCTTCAGCGATGAGGCAGGGGGTGTGAGCTGACCTGGTATCATCAATGACTGAGACTTTCCACTTATTGAAAGAAGCGCAAAGGCCCGTAGTATGCAATGATGTCGGCCACTCCGTGATTGACAAGATTGATGCAAAGTCATCGTCCAAATGTCGTTGTTGTTGTTGTTGTTGTTGTTGTTGTTGTTGTTGTTGTTGTTGTTGTT
>JALLBB010000446.1:0-20691 GCA_036939735.1 Discostella stelligera | reverse complement strand
CGATCTCTGCTGAGTTGTGTGGTGCTGTGGGAGAAAAACTCTCTACTGCGCATAGACTACCTACTTAACTGTAATTAGCGAGGTGAACAACTTGCAATGGTGTCCAACGACGACTACGACGAATTCGAAGATGATGAAATCGATTGGTCTGCAATTCCATTGCATTTAATATCGTCATCTGCAACTTCTCCCGCAGTAGCTCCTGCCCTCGCTTCAAATTCCATCTCAACTAATGTAACCCCTAGTCGCCGTGCACAGACTTCGACGGAGGAGAGCGTCGAGCGTCATTTTCATTCTTCATTCTCGTTGGGTGGGAACATCAATGAAACTTCGTCCTCTAATTTATCACATCGGCAGCAACAAAATGATGGAACGAATTCTGGCTACCTGAATCAATGGGGAATCGCGGGGGCAGCATTGGCGACTACGCAGCCAACTTCGAATTCTGCCTATAACGACGTCGAGGCATTGCGTAGCCAGGTAAACTGATTCGCTCGTGTCTTTTTGTTGCCTTCTTATTGTTCTTTCATTGTTATCAGCAATACTGTTATCCAAATATTCGCGTTGAAATGAATATGACACTCTCTACTCTTACATGGTCATCCCACAAAGATTCAAGAACTACAAGGCCAACTCGAAGTCAAAAACGATCAAATATTTGAACTCGAGGCCACATCGGCCACCTGTCATGTAGAATCAATTCACAGGATACAGCAGGCAGAAAGTTTGGCACAAAAGCGCATTCATCTCATGGAGGAGGAATTGCGTCGGACACGGATGGAGGCTGAGAAGTACAAAGGAAGTTGGATACGACAGAAGAAACGAGTGGCAGAGCTGGAACGTGGCAATCATAATGGAGGAAGTCGATTGAATGGCACTGGTGGTGAAGATAGCGGTAGAAATAGTAGCGTCTGGAATGATCACTTTGTTTCCAGTGACATTAATGGGGATCATGTTGAGTGGGGTCGAGCCGCCGACGAAGGAGGAGACAATTCCACCGCCGAGGATGGTGAATCGAGAAAGGTCACACCTAACATTTCCAACGACGATCATGACACCATGCATCGCGAAAGAGTTGCCACCTCAGAAGATGATGCTGATGACGGAAGTAGTCGGTATGCCAAAAGAAAATATCACAATATTAGGAATACATGTGTTGGTGAAGCAACCTCAAAAGGAGTTGGAATAACATACTCGAAAGTCGCATGTGATTCTGTTCGGCAACGAGTGGCGCGGCTACTTCTAAGTCGTGATGACATGGGATGCCACTCTATCGGGGAGAAAGAAAAGTGTGCCTTGGTTTCATCATTGTTGGCAGACGACGCAACGACATCGGTGGCGGCTTCAATCGATCAAAAAATGGATCATGTAAATACGCGACAAAAGCTATTACCCAACAAAGACGATGACAAATCACAACACGCAATATATATAGATCATCGCATTCAAATGGAAACACGTGCATTTGTTAAGTCGATTCTATACCAAATGGTGGAAGCTCCAGAAGGTTGTCTTGTTAGTACGCCAGCGAATGGCAACTTGTCAGTGTCCGGATTGTGTCATGTTCTTTTGGTGAAATTCAATTCGCTATTCAACTTGGTAGATGTCAAAGGTGATAGTACTCCTCCAGTGGACAGAGTAGGCGATCATCCGGTAATGGAGCTGGAGAGTGATTCAAATCCGACTTTATCAACAGTGAACAACTTTGGATATCAGCGAATGGTACTATTGTGTTACAAATGCGAGGGGTCTCAGTCAAAATTGGTTACTCATGCAACGTTCTCTTGGAGAGCGGCCGCCTATCTCTTGTCTATAATTCACGATATACTTCTCTTGAACGACGAGGCACGCGATAATTTGCGATGGTGGTTGTATCAATCGCGACAGTCGATTGAACGTTTTGGGCGCACTGTTGGAGATGACTTGAACAGTCCCAGAGCCGAGGTTTGGGATAAGGTAGACTCAGATAAAGCTGCCCCGCATTCTCGCATCGAAGGTTTACCTCCTATAGAACGAGTTGACTCGCCAGGTATTGCTCATCGGAAGGCAGTGTTGTCGACCATCAACTATGAATCAAGAAACTCTCCGCAATCGACTGATTGGGATCCCATATCAATGAATGAAAATCACAATATTTTCTTTGAATTGATTGTGGGTTTGATGAAAGGGAACGTGCATCATTCAAGATATGACAGTAATATGGGAAGCAAATCTTCTGATTTTGAGCCTGAATATGAAGTTATCGCTGAATTAGTGCAACTGAAGGCAATAGAGTTGGTTTCAACAGTCATGTCCGATGCGGACCCAGAGGACAAGGATAGGGATGATCGCGGGGATAAAACTCCTTCATTGTGGAATTATTGGTTCGAAGCGCTACTGATATCGCCAATGCAATCATCTCACTCGATTGGAGATTTTTTCTCTCCGTGGGAAAAGAGTGACCCCTGCTGTGCCGGTCATCCTCTAAGAAGTGGACGCAAGCATTCCACTCGACTGTTGTTACACGATAATCCATCCGGCACTGTCTCGCAAAAAACTGGAGATGTTGAGAAGAATGGCCACAATGACAATAGATCTTCTCACGGCAAGACTATTTCTAAACCATCACGAGACGATCCTTCGATGTTTCAGGAGAGTATAATGGTTCATGAGCATTTAGCTATCCTCGTCAAATGTCGAATTCTTCGGTTATTATCCCACATCGTAACATGTTCACGTTCAGTGCACAATAGCCTCTACCAAATTTCATGTCGAGAAAATACCCTCGCCAAACGTATCGTTGCCGCTGTTCTTGATACTATGGATGAATACATCGTACCTTTCCTTTCATCCCGTACTTCGTCTGATACTTCTCGTGTGCAAGATACTGAGCAATGCTTACGCTTGTGCTTTTGCTGCGTTCAGTTTCTAACAATCATGACGAGAACAAACCAAGGAGTTCGATTGCTTAGGATGCAAATGAGGCTTGAGTCAGGGGTAGACGAGCCATCTCGATGGTCGCAATCCGCAATTGGTTGCATGACTTCGGTGCTCCATTGCACGCTTGACTTCGTGCAGGAGATCGAAAATAAATTTGATACTTCGCATTTCCAATCCAACAATTTTGTATGCGCATTGAATGAGGTTGTCGGAGCATGCATCCACGTCTTCAACCTGATTATTCTGTCGCTCGATGAGGAAGGCACCTCGTCTTCCAAGGCTCCCACCTTGATGGCCCTGGTCTCTGAACATAGGACCTTGTTTGAATCTTGTTGCCGACGAATTCTAGCTTATCAATCATCAACTGTATCAAACCCGCCTCGTCTATTGCAGATAAGTGTGGATTTGAGGAACGAGGCACAGTACCTTCTTGAAGAACTGTACGAAGCTCACTAGAGTGAGTTCTCATAAGAATTTCAACTACTAGATTTCTTGTTCCGCCTCCCGTTCTTTGTAGCATACTCGAAAGCGTTTTTCATATTCGTTGGTTGCGCACCGATTATTTGCCTCTTATGCCACTTCTTTCGCCTGATTAACCTGATCCAGAACGTGACTCTCGGTACAAGCAAACACAGACTGATGACAGCCAAAGTTGAGAGTGAAATGATAGCTCGTGAGTACCTTACACCGAAGCCAGGCTCATATATAAGGAGGTGACAAGAAGAGTACCCGTCGATTCCATTCGAAATACCTTCATAGCCTGAAAAACAGTCACTGGTTCCAAAAACTTCATTCGGAGCAAGGACATTTCGATGGCGACGTAGAGGATCATGAAATGCAGTTTGGCAGTGTTTGCCTCCAAATTTTTTACACAGTTCGGCATTAAATGATCCATGGCAACGGCATGTACACTTTTTGTGAGAGGAGCAAGAACGAAATGAGGTTATCAGTGCATTCAGTTCAAAATCTATTTCGCAAAATGACCACACCATACCTGGTTTGGAAATGAGCACTCTCCTCGTGGCCCTTGACAATAGCGAACAACGTTGAAGTGAATGAGCGCTAACCAGATGCAATTGCAAATGACAACGTAGACTCACTGACATCGCCGACATTACTGAAACCGCTCATTCCGCAAGGATCGTCTTCGAAAATTCTTATCTTTCTTTCATCGTT
Source organism: Discostella stelligera (assembly GCA_036939735.1). Taxonomy (NCBI): domain Eukaryota; phylum Bacillariophyta; class Thalassiosirophyceae; order Thalassiosirales; family Thalassiosiraceae; genus Discostella; species Discostella stelligera. The sequence goes on along the minus strand of JALLBB010000446.1, from coordinate 16,596 downwards.
TGTCATGAGTTGTGCTCGTACCTGTTCATTTGCTTCCGCTTTACATGTTGGGGAGCGGCAGTCGTAGCCACTCCACCCATCTGCGCATTGACACTGTCACAAGTGCTCTAGTCAATAAAGTATTCAGTCGAATGTGATATTTGATAATATTTTCTCGTGCACTTACTAGATCTGGCCCGATGCATATGCCACCGTTTGCGCAGAGAAAGCAGCCTTCGTTTTCTGACGTCGTGGATGAATTGCAGGCGTGATCGTAATATCCCTGCACACATATAGGCATGGAACAAACAGCACCAGTCCAGCCAGTAAGACCTCTCTCTGCTTTCGGGTGTACCTTCCACAGCAATGACTCCTGCTGAAAACATCGACATTCATCCTTGGCCACACAAACTCCGTTGATGCAACCTACTAATTCACCTGAGTTTTGTTTGTGTCTACAAAGGGGAGTGGCACAATCAAAGCCGCCATATCCATCTTTGCACAGGCACCTGTCGGGTGCAACGCAACTCCCTTCGTTCCAGCATTCATACACTCCTTCCCCACGAATCTCAATACCCTTGTTCCATTTACTGGAATGACCACTTGAGTAGTAATTTATGAAATTAACCCTTATATGTCGCCCTGATTTTAGACCAATATCAGAACCAACTCCTGGCTCTCCTGACAGGCCTGCGTCGTCGACGAAATCTCCTTGGGTCCATTGCCAAACATTACAAAGAAATCTTCTCGATATCGTGATCGGATCACTACGACAAGACGCATTCATCAACTCTGAATCTAAAGTTGGACCACACATCAGAACATCTCCGCCGACTCTAAATGACACGGGCACCTTTGATGCATCACTAAATGTCCAATTTTTCAATGCCCCTTGCGAGCAAGTGGCGATATGAGCTGAGACTGATAGATTTTCACAACGAAAGCAGGTATAAATATCGTTGGCTTCGAAACAGCATCCAGTATCGAGGACGTCCCATCCACACCCCGTTTCGACACTACGAATATGATTTGGTACGACCAAATCATTTCTGCCGGGAAGATGGGGAATTTCTCCTTGACTCGGTGCACTCTGGTTTGCATGAAGTCTAAATTTCTCAGCTTGGACGCAGATGGGTGTGTTGCAGTCGTACCCAGTGTACCCAGTCATCTGAGGATCACCATTCGCCTTTTGAAAAAGTGGAACGCCTCCTCCGACTCGATTGTCCCTCCAAATACTACCCCACTGCTCACATTTACAAGTGTCGGGTGCCACGCATTTTCCGTTGTTACAATCTTGTGCGCAGATTGCCACTGAGCAATCAGCACCAGACCATCCTCGTTCGCATCTGTTTTAGGCGAATTGGGCATTTAAGCAACACCATAGAAATGACAAAATAGTCAATTCAAAGTCAATTCAATGAGTTCTCACGTGCAAGTATTTGGGTGGGTGCAATTGCCATGATGGAGACAGGGTTGTTCACAAACAGGAATACTGCAATCTGAACCTGACCATCCAGGAGAACACAAGCACGTATTTGGCGCGATACAAGTCCCGTTGTTGAAGCAGCCACGCACAACATGATCAACGCATACATCAGTTTTTGAGGCAAACCACCTGCCAGTAATGTGTGCACGCTTATTATCATATTTGATTCTTGGTCGATATGACTAATAATGTGCGTATTTCAGCAGAGTAAAAATTTTAGTTAGTGGCGAAGCTGACGTTAAAAAAACAGTTAACAGAAACTAACCTCATCGGTGTCCTGTACCATTACAATAGAAGAGTTGAATGAGTCATCGTCGCAGTGCCTCTCGAACTCTACGATACAATGACCTTTGCTCCACCTTGCACCTGTCACTACCCATATTCCATCCGCCATGTAGCCCACGTCAGTATACACAAATCTGCTTGTGACCTCATTGCTCTGATGCAGATATTCATTATCATATTTCACTAGCTTTGCAGATTTGCGATGTGTAGGAGGGAAATTCATTCCCTTCCAATGTGAATAGATCAATCCGTCATCTTCTACCTTTTCGTCCATATATCTAGAGTAGTAATTGGGGTGGTTGAACACTAAGCTCGATCGATAGTTCTCCCACTGACTCACGCTTCGTATTGAACATTCGTATCCACCTTGAAATTGACTGTCATTTAAGGCTAGGTATCGAGTTCCATTTATCACTCTAGACTGACTTGTAACAGAAGACTCGTTTTCGAATCTTTCCACCCAGACCAAAAAATCAGGATTGCTCGAAAAGCTGCGCGAAGAGTCTAAATCGTAAGTTCTTCTTGGATCTAAGAAGCGCATGAAAGTTGCCAAATCTTGGTCTGATTTCACCCCTTCGACAAAGGATTCTTGGTCTGGTTCGTAAAATCCCTGCTCGCATATAGGGGTTCTGCAGTCAAAGCCGATCCATCCTTTAGCGCATGAACATGTGTCTGGAGATATGCATTTGCCTCCATTAGCGCACATGAAAGCACCTTGAGTAAGATTAATGTAGGACGCGATAGCGACTTGGCGATCAATTCGGTGTTTATACGGAGGGGTAAGATGTGGTTCTGGGAGTTCATATGCATTCCATGGAAGTCTATTAGTTGAGGTCCAATCATATGGCAAATTAGGCGAGTACCGAAAGTTGGGCGTGATAGTGTTATCCAAAGAAGACAAGTATTGGAAGTGTGAAATTGCATCCATGTGCAACTCGATCATAAAGCAATTCGAAGGCAGCTTCGACCCACTTGAGTAAGTTGAATATCTAGATGAAGAAGTACTAAAATGAGTAGTTAAGGCTGATGAGGCATCAAGATTTTCGTCCATCACATACCTAATATTTTTCCCGAAATGAGGAATTGCAGGAGCAAATGTTCTGTCAGTCTGCGCGCAATCGAAGCCACCAGTTTCTTTACACCAGGAAGTGAAATTACAGGGTCGGTATTCGAGCCAGTGACTTTTCATTGTCGAGTCAATCATCCATTCGGGCAATTCATGAAACGGTACCAAAAATCCCTGATGGCATACAGGCATTCCACAGTCATATCCGCTGAAACCCGGTGGGCATTGACAAGAGTCAGGCGCCACGCATTGTCCTCCATTGAAACAATTTTGCTCACATACTGGAGTTCTGCAATCAAATCCAGAATAGCCTTTCGAGCAAGTGCATAAGTTCGGACCAGTACAATCACCTTTGAGGGGGAATAAATCGACATGAGATCACAACATGAACTTTATTTCCCGAATTATTCGAACTTACCTCCATTTCCACAAGTTTGCTCGCACACAGGTGTCGTCTAGTTTCGGAGTGAGTATGATTTAACTTTCAGTAATCAGAGTAACTCAGTGATGAAACTCACACAATTTTGATCGAACCACCCAGGATCGCATGCGCAAACATCGGGGGCAGAACAATGACCATTTATGCATTTTTGTGCGCATTTCGCCTGAAGGCAGTCGATTCCTTCGTAACCAGGGATACAAGAACATGTATTGGGAGCTACACAGAGTTCACGCGGTCCGCATGACACTCTGCACAAAGGTTTGGTGCAATCTATCCCGGACCACCCCGGTAAGCACTGACAATGGTCCGGACCGATACATCGCCCATTGTTTTCACATATGAAACTGCATGTTGCACTTATCCCTCTAATGACATTGTTGCCTCTGTCAGATACATACAAAATATGTGACTCATCATCCAGGGACATATTGACATATGCGCCTAGTCCTGACGGGCGGTTAAACTGTTCAAATGAAGAGTAATGTGGAGTGAGCATGAATGAACTAGTACGACAGACTGCATCTGGGACCTTACCTTGCTATTTTGTGGAGGAAAGGAGTCTCGATAACCACATGATTGCTGTTGTTGGCTGGCAGGCGCACCTGCGATCGTTTGAAGCCGCATAGATTGTGTTGATTTCGAAACAGTGAAGTATTGACGTGATTGATTGTTAACCCAATTCATCTGACTTTCAGACACAATTGTGACCTCAAAGATACCAGTTTCATCTACAATTCCTTCATTTTGTGCGGCCGAGCAAAGTGGAGTCTGCTCTGTGTAGAGTTTTGTTGAGCCGATACCTGTGGTGTTGGTCGTCACAAAATTGACGACACCATTTAAGCAGGTAGCACTGCACCGAACTGTTATTCTTGTTCCGTCATTAGGATCTTCTCTGATATAAGTGCTGTTGTCATCGACAACGAGGTTGTAGGTAAATGGATCAGATGAAATGTATTCATTCCAACGCTTCTTATCCAGTTGACTTCTCGGAGGAGAGCCGACGCAGTTTTTAATTGATCTGCCGATACTGTCTTGACCGAGATCAATATCATATTTGTCCCTAAACTGATAGTTGAAGTGAATGTTCCCTTGAACAGCAGATGCAGTAAGACCGTGCTCGTCAATCGGATTATTGTACGATGAACAACCATTAGGTCTCATGACAGATGCCAGAGAATCATTGCACGAAATTATTGGAGCAAATGTCAACATACTGCTCATGCGACGGATTCGGCATGAAGATGAGTCTGCTACATAAAAGACTCCATCTCCTGTAACCGTTATAGAAGTCGGATTGTTCAGTGTCGATTCGGAGCCATCTCCGTCTCTGTCGCCCTCAAAGTTGCCGCCAGCCAGAGTCGTTATTGACACATCACTCAGATTGACCAGGTGGATAGCATGACGATCGGTCACAACTAAAGCATCTTCTTTCGATGTGAGGGCCACATCTGATGGGTAATTAAAATCATATTCTGATTGGGCAACAGTCGTTACAGTTCCGAATTGATCAATCTTCCGAACAAATCTATTGTTCGTGTCTGCGACAAACACATTTCCCGCCCTGCTGACACTCAGTCCAAGCGGTGAGTCAAATCTTGATTGTTCTTTGTCACCGTTAGCAAACCCAGGCTCAGGATTCATTCCACAACGACCCGAAAAGCACTCTACTTTTACATTATTCCAAATTTTCTCTCCGCGAATGGGGTCGATTTCAATATCGCCCGAAATCTTCCTAATGCGATGATTACCAGCATCTGCAACAAAAAGAGCCAGGGTCCCATTTCCATTGTGGTACAAGAATGAATCAGGATCGATCGGGTTTTCATACGGCCACCACGCCCAATCGCGCCACAGAGCAATGTCAGTCGGTGAGGAGAACCGCGCTCCATCCGAAGCAAATCCGTCTTCACTGCCCGGAAATCCAGTTCCAGCAATGGTGAGAACTCTTCCACTTGGAGAAACCAAGCGGATCGCGTGGTTGCCCGTGTCTGCAACATATACGTAGCCATCATGGTCAACAGCAACTCCTTCTGGATGACGGAACCTTTGCAAGGAAACGAGTACTTGATAGGGTGAGTTCTGCTTGAAATTGATGCGAAATTGATGATTGAAAAAGTAGGATACGGCGTGGTTCACCTTGCATCAGATCCTTGCCCATCCAAGAACCCCTCTTCTCCATTTGGAGAACCGGCCATGGTGAAAACAAAGCCTTGGGGGTTGAACAAGTATCTTTCTCTGCCAGCTGGGTTATTTGGAATCGCATTTCCCTCCGAAAATGACGGGTAGTTCCAACCCATTGTCGGAGATTGCCTCATCCAAGGAGTAGTATTCACTCCACTTAGACTGTCAACTCTGTGATTCGGCCAGCTCCCGTCTAGGTCTTCACCTCTCATCGCTGTCACATATACCGCGGTGCTATTTTCACCCGACATGGATTGACCATGACCCCAGCATCTCAGCTCACAATGCGAGTAGTCTTCTCCGAAACTCGATTGGCATGGGGGGGTTCCCGAGAGGTACATGCATACGTGCGTTGTCGACGAGCCTCCAAAATCGTAGCGGTGAGAGCCGTTCACACTCCATGGAACGTCGGAGACGGTGGGCACGTTCACACTCATATCGTCCCATGACACACCCTGAAGTTGAAAGTGGCACGTCTGGTTATTGTTTCGACCACATACAAAATCTGCACATTTGTGGCATTTCGACTGCACGCCTCGTACGTCGCATTCATGTCTGACATCTTGCAAGTTCGTCGACACCCGTCCCTTGGTCTCCTCGACCTGCCCTTTGAATTTCGAGTAGGCGAATGGCCACTCCGGCTTTATCACACTTTTGCACCAGTGCTGTGTGGTCCATGTGCGAGTTATCTGCAGTGCCACAGATTTGCGAGCGTTGTTGGCGACGGTGAGAAGATAACCTAGTGCGATTTTCATTATTTCCGGGGCTTTGTGGGGGGTGGTGATATTGATGAGGCGATCATCATTTTTAATTTGAGAAATTTTCGGTAGAGAGTTTGTCTGTAATCTAGTATCACCGCAAATTCAAAACTCCCACATCGTTCTCACGATCCTTTTATTGTTGCTGCGATTGGCCATGGCCCACGCTCGAGCCTCCTCAAACATGCGAGGACTCGCGTCGGGGAAGACGGATTCCGGGCTGGTAGAGTGGCGTTAGATGGTAGGTCGGGAATCGAGAAGGGGGAGGGAGGATAGCGGATGGCGGAGTCGCTCTCTCTCTCTCTGTCTCTCGAGAGAGTGAGGGAGAGCATGAGGTGTGCTCTTGCTCTCTCTTGCGTTAGCTCTCTCTTGGGAGACCTTGCGGTGTAAGCGGCGCACTTTGCCCTTTTTGCTGTTTTGGTTTCTCTTCGACATCTTGTCAACATGACACATGACAACATCATACAACATCAGAAGAAGTCCACTCGAGCTACCTCTCTCTAGAGAGAGTGTTGTGGTCGCAAACTAGCTCCAATCATTGCCGTCTCTTTTCGCTTGCACTAGTACCAATCGAACTTCTTGATTCTACTTGACATTAATATTTGACGCCACCTACCAACAATCTGTATGAACAAGAGAATGCAAAAATCATGTGAACGAAATCATGTCACCTTACTACGTTGAACACAATATGTTGCACTCTAGAGGAATATTATCCTAGGCACTCAGCGTTCACATTCGTTGTGGTACTACCTAGTGATACGACAATCTACGCGCTTGCGTTTTCGACCCAGTTCTCAACGTCTACGATTCTTGCAATCGTATCTTCTCCCGTTTGGAGGCGTTCATTCGATTTATGACTGTCCTGACGACTTGATCGACTATTTCTCGACGCGTCTAATGAACTCACGGAGATAACTTTTCTGCCTTGGTAACTGCTGCCGTGAAGACTTTCGTTGTAAAGGCTACTTGCTTGAATGGGGCTACGACTGAAAAGGTTTCCTGCTCGGTTGTCATGCATTTGAATGAAACAAGCCTTTTCTGCCTTTCGGTGCTCATATTCTTTAATGAAATCTTCCATTTTCTTCCTTCTCTCCTCGTCTTGTTCGTCATTTACGTCTAAAATACCTCCTCTGTACGCAACATCAAGTCCTATAACCTCTTCTAGGGCGTCGGCACGCAAGTATCCAAAATAATGCAATACCCAGAAAAATGGGACCATGGTGCCTGAAACCCAGCCGATTACAAATAATATACCTACCAACTGACATGCCAGGAGTCTAGCATCCGCTGACCCCATTCCCCAACTGTAAAACCAGCCTGCGTGAATGGAGGACTTGTACACATTGCTTACCAGATCTGGTGCTGCAAATAACCCAACGCTAATGGAGCCCCAAATACCACTTATCAGCTGTTGTGAAAGTTCAATAATATCAATGTGATATTAGACGAAACGAACTGTTATTACCATGCACCGTGCACCAAAAATAATACCCGCACTCACATGCACAGGAATAGCATCAACGGCATCATCGATTTTCCATTTCACTAACAGCTTTGAAAACAGCAAATACAGAGAGCCGGCAATCAGACCTATCACAACGCTCGCCCAATGGTCCACAACCGCACATCCGGCAGTGATCGCCACCAGACCACTGAGACAACCGTTTAAAGCATACGGCAAATAATATGAGGTCTCTCCCGTGGAACGTTCGGCAGCAATGGAAGATGAAATAAGTGTCATGACACATGCCGCAGCACCCGAAAGAGTAAGGTTAATGGCCGTATGAGAAATGACCATGTAGTGATTGTCGAGAGTGAGGGTTATGATGGATCCACAGTTGAAGCCGTACCATCCAAACCAGAGGATTAACGTCTTGGTTGCATCATGACATGCCAAACGACCAAATGATAAGAAATGGAAAGATTAACGATTGGCAAACCAAGAGTGATTTGAATGAACATGGATCAATACTCCAAGGCAAGCAAACAACCAAAGGACTTACTCCCAAACATTGCAACGCCAACGAATGTCCTGGCATTTCCTTCGGGTTCGCCAATAGATTCCCATGAACATCGTGGAACCTCCCAGTCCGCGGACCAAGGATCTTCGAGGCGATCAACGCCGTCGCCCCACCCGTGATGTGCACGACACAGCTTCCGGCGAAGTCGATCATTCCAGTGCCCCAAAGCGGATTGATATTCCGCGCACTCAAAAATCCATTCTCGCTCCAAATGGCATGTACCACCACGGGATAAACAAAGGAAGATAAAAACAGAGAATAGGCGAGATAGGCAATCATTTGACATCGTTCGGCTAACGCTCCGGCAACGATGGTCCCTGATGTGGCGCAGAAAGCGAATTGGAACAACCAGAATGAATCATTTTTGACATCAATCATGAAGAAATTTCTATTCCCAATAAAGGTGGTGGACGTGTTACCCTCGGTCGCTCCGAAGGCGAAGGCATATCCCAATGAGTAGAAACCATATGAAACGCCGCAAGCATCGAGGATGTTTTTAAGAAGTGTGTTCTGGACGTTCTTGAGACGGACGCATCCGGCGCACACCATCGCGAATCCAGTTTGCATGAAAAAGATGAGTGTGGATGCGTAGAGGAGGAAGAATGCATCGATGGATGCATTGGTATTGGTTCTGGCCGCATCGAACGAGTTGGATATGCATCGCAGCAATTCATCGGTTGTTGGGGATGATGACGAAGAGGTGCTGAGATCTGCTAGACAGGTTTGGTATGTGCTCTCCGTTGACATTTGATGGACAGACTGGAACTGAAACTACCTCGTAAACTTTCAGTGTCCTCTCATTCACCCAAACACACGCTATCTATCTCTCTCTAGAGAGTGATTAGCTTCGCTTTGCTCCTTCGCGGGCGGACAAGTGATTGAAAAAATAAGCATCCCAAATCCATGATTTTATGATTGATCGCGCAAGAAGGTTGGTGTTGGTGTTGGTGTGTTGGTGTTGTATGAATTCGATTGAACCCATTACCAAGAACTTAACCATCACACGTGAACACGAGAAGGTCGCAGTGTCACTCATAGTCGCTCAGACCAGGTACATAAACTTTTCCCTCTACTCCACTTGCAGTAGTAGTTACCTACGTTTCGGTCCACAACCCGAATCGACTCCATTTTATGATCAAGACCAACGCGACAAAAATCCCAAAAATTATTGACTCGCGTTGATAATAGTACCGTGTTTACCGTACGTTTGAGTGAGGTTAAGGGAATTCGCTTGTATTAGAAAAAAGTAGAAGTCTATTGGGTGTCTGCCATCAATCATAAATCACCGTTCTTGTTTTTGGGCGATTCGGAGAGGAATTTGGAAACAGTCTGGAAAAAATCTGGAATGGCTGCAGAATAAATTTCACCGTAAATAAACTATTTCACATTGATTCCACATACGTGGGAATCATTTCCTTGTCCGTCAGGAGGAGATTTTTGATGTCAAAGATCGAAGGAAGAAGCAACCACGATCCTTTCCGCCCCACATCTCCTTTGTCTTCCTCCTACTTGACGACACTCCAACAATACCAGTCCCCAATATCATGGCAAGATTGACCTTCCAACAAGCGTTTCGCATTAAGATGTCAATGCTCGTGATTCTCCTGGTTGTGTATCACAACAGCATCAGAAACCGGAACTATTTACATCGACAGTCTATCCTTCATCCCCATCTCAGTCCATGGCGACGATTGATGGATTACGGAGATGACTCATCATTTCTTCATATTACTGGTTTGACCCGATACGCGTTTACCATGCTCCTAGATGTTGTTATTCCACCTTGGCATTACCTCCACCGCCGACGTAAGGGTCGCCAATGGTCACTGCCTCCAGATGGGCAATTGGGACTTTTGCTGTTTTATTTGGGTAGCACAATGACTACAAAGTTTCTCTGCTTGCTTTTTGGGATCACTCCTTCGTCTTTCTCTCGAATATTATACAACATGCTTCGAATGACAGTGAGACGATTGCGGAACAACCCACTTGCACAGGTGAAGTTTCCAAATGAGGAAGAGATGCAACAATTTGCTGATATGATCCATTTACGTGAACCGGAAGTCGGTGATGTAATCGGGTTCATGGATGGGTTATCCCTAACAACAGAGTGCACTTCTGAGAGAAGGGAACAAAATGCATATTACTCTGGCTACCACTGCGATACGATGGTGAATAATGTGTTGGCATTTGGACCCAATGGGAAAGTCTTTTTCTGTGCACTAAATTATCCGGGTAGTTGGAATGATGGTTTGGTGACGGCTCAATTCTTCCCCCACATCAAAAATCGAATTGGTGGGTACAAAATTTGTGTTGATCAGGGATTTCCTCGAAGCGGCGATGCTTATGGAACCTTGGTCGGTCCAGTGTCACGAAGGACTGCTCAACGTCTGCATCCTGCTATTCGTGCATATTACCTTCGATTGAGCAACGTGTATACATCTCTGCGGCAGGCAAGTGAATGGGGAATGAGAGGTTTGCAGGGGACTTTCCCTCGTATTAAGCATCGTCTCCCATCGGACAGTGAGAAAAGGCGGCTGGTACTAGAATGTATAGTTTACATCCACAATTTTCGCACTGATCTTGTTGGTCAAAATCAGATCCAAACTGTGTTTGATCCTGAGTATGAGCGTGTGATTAATATCGAAGGCTATGACAGGATTCATCGATATTATTACCAACCGGAAGACTTTGAAGAAGACGATGCAATATTTTTGGCCGAGCATGGCATTAATGAAAATGGCAATGGTGGAGAGTACGAGCAAATTGGCGGACATGGAGAGGGGGGATAATATTATTAAATGGACTATTATCTAAACTAAGTCTACTGCAATTGCGCTCTAATTTGGACTACGATTCCCTGTATGAAGAAGCAGAAGAGGAAGCCGAAGAAGAAGTCGAAGAAGCCGACGTGGAGATGGATCATGATGATGATGATGATGTGTGCCATGTCTTTCTTCCGCAACTCGAGCATCCTCCGAGAGAGCTGAAACTAGTTCTCCCAAAGTAGAAGTAGGTGCGGCGATTCTTGTTTGGGGAACAGTAATCGTATGCGATGCCTGGTGACGTTGCGCAGCGGCTTGAGCAGTGGTAAATCTGCGATTGAGACCACTACGAACGCTTTGGCAGTGCTCGTCCGGAGGAAGGAGGGAAAAATCATCTGAAGGAGGAAGAGGGCCTAACCCACCATCGTGCACATCAACGGCAATGCCACTTGCTTGTACCAAATTAACGTAGAACGACTTTTTGTCGACAATGGATTTGGTACTCTTGAGACCAGAGGAGGATGGATTCGGCCGAGGAGGCAGTGATGAAGGAGGCGGAAAAGCAACATTTATTGTCGTCGCAGTGATTGACGATGTCTCAGCCTTACGGGGAGGAATGAGCGTGGCTGCGGCAACTGCTGCTGCAGCAGCTGGCAGAGGGATGGGTGCCGTCGTCCCTATTATTGCAACCGTTTCTGTTTGGTCGCCAGTGTGCATCAATATTCCCGAGTGCAAGCCACACACCTTCGGACAGTCCTCGACAGTGCAAATTTTGAGTCGATGCGATCCATCTAACGATGCGCAAACAAATAATGTTAACTTCTCCTTCGTGGAGAGGATGCGAGCTAACGATGCGCGAGCAAATAATGTTAACTTCTCCTTTGTGGAGAGGACGCGAGCTAATGATGCGCGAACAAATAATGTTAACTTCTCCTTCGTGGAGAGGACGCAAGCTAACGATGCGCGAGCAAATAATGTTAACTTCTCCTTTGTGGAGAGGATGTGAGCTAACGATGCGCAAACAAATAATGTTAACTTCTCCTTTGTGGAGAGGACGCAAGCTAGCGCGAACAAATAATGTTAACCGCGATCCTAATTCTTAATTAATATTAATTTAATCAAACTATCTACCTAATCCTAATGATCCACAGGCAATATTATTATTCACTGTCGCTACTACTGAACTCATCATGATCGCTGCTGCTATTGCCCGGATTGCTATCATTCTCCTTCCCTTCCGCTGTCGACTGTCTCTTCTTACGTTTCTTACCTCGCTTTCCCTTATTGCTGATGAGGACCTTGAGCAACTTATTTGTTGACCTATTGCTCTTCCTTATTTCCTCCATGTTAGCCTGGAATTGTTGCTGAAATATCTGTTGTTGCATGAGCTGGTTTTGGGATTGCTGCTGTATCTGCATTGATAACATGGCTATCATATCTCCCCTGCTGTCTCCACTATTAGTTTGACCATGATCAAGTGATGTCACCAACTTATCAATTGATTTTGCAACTGATCCCCGCTCGCGGTTCCTTGCACTTTTTGTTTTTGGTGTTCCTACTACTCCAGCAGCGGCATCCAAATTCCATGAATCATTACCCCTACCACCATTTGTAGGAGCAGACCCAGTGGTTGTGATTGCAGTGGTACGAACGACGGTGCGAGGAGTGGATGCAGCAGCACTAGACACAGCAGAGACTCTGTTTGTACTGGCAGCGGCACCCAATGGAGGCACAGGTGCAGGCAAAGTAGAGCGTTCGTTATTGCCACCGGTCCCATCAAAGTCATCAAAATCATCGTCATTATCATCAACATTAATGACGTCCTCAGTCTCACTCCCCAGCGCGCCATCAAAAGAATTCTCTGCAGAAGATGCCCCCAACATAGAAGCACCAGATTTGGTGTAGATGTTGCGCTGGATCGCGTTGCAGAGATGGATGCGATCAGTACTATTTCCACTTGAGCCAGTAGGCTTTTTGAACCCATTGCATAGCTTCTTCCAGTTAGCTTGAAGGCTGTCTACAGTTCGTAGGATAGATTCTCCACTTGCTGCCTTGTAGAGGATTGCAACTTGCTTCCATTCTTCGTCACCTCGAGGGAGAATCTTTCGTACAATCAGAATGAGTTTCTCATTTTTGTAGTTGGGAACCCCGGCTGCACGTCCTCCACGACGGTCCGAGTCATATGGAAAGTCGTCGTCAACTGCAACGGCAGCTTCCCTGAGGGCTTGTTCGAACTCTGTGTCATCGGCATTCATGTTGGTCTTATGACGATCAATCTGTACTATGTGAAATGGTTGGGTTGATGTGTTGGGAGGGGGAGACGAGAGAGAGAGAGAGAGATATCACCTCTGTTGGGTCCAACCCGAATTCGGATCTTTGCACCACTTACGTAGGAATCAATTCCTTCGGGTGTCACAAAAATCTGGAAATTGATTTCAGAGCAATCTGGAAATAGTTCGGCTGGCCGGCCAGCACTTCAAAATTCTAGAAAAAAGTCAGCAAAACCCAGATCTGGAAGGGATTTGGAACTTCTCTGGAAGCACAAAAATCGCTAAATTGCAAAAAATAACTAAAGAAATGAATTACGGCAGGCACCCATTATGTCCTTGATAAAAACATCATTTTCATTTTAGGTGGAGTGTAGAGACAGATCCTCTAGCTCTAGTATTGCCGTTATTCATTCACGGTGACGTGCGAAGGCCCGGCGAAAAATTGACTGATTTGTCTGGGAATTAATCTTCACATCATCATCCTATCGTTTCCACTGGATTGGAGTGGCAAAATGAAATGACAAGGGTGAAGATAAAACCGTCAGCAATACCATTCGTGGCTGTGGCTGTGGCTGTGGCTATGGCATCGATGATGCATCTTGCAGCATCATCCGTGGTTGAATATAAATGCGTAGCCTTCGTTGCAGATTCATCAATATTATTCTTAATTTCTTACCCCATCAAGAACATTCCACGCTTTCTTCTCGATATCCAGTACCATGGGCGTCATCGTGACCGACTTGAAATATTGAATTCATTTTCTGTCCTTCGACAAATAATTGGATCGGCAATCATTGACAATGTAACAACTTCCATTCCCGTCATCAAATCGAATCCAACTACACCCAATAATGCCGAATTTCGTATACGCGAAGCGAGATACTCCGATTTAGGCCAGGTTGCCGATTTAACCACCGATGCCTTCTTCTTCTGCTCCAGTACAAAAAAGAATCCCATCATGCGAGCGATTCGATATCTACTGGAACTCGACCGTTTGCAGAATAACTTTCCCTACCGTAATAACGACACCACCAGTGAGAAACATGCCTACTTGGTTTCAACGTCAATAGAAAACGACGCAAAGGTTATTGGATTTTGCGACATTGATGGCCGAAAACCCAAGGCCAAGAATAATGTGATTCGGACCGAATTAGGGTTATCGACCAAGAAGACAACAACGGCGACCGTCCAACGACCATGTCCATACTTTTCAGATCTAGTTGTGCACCCATCCTATCGTCGTCGTGGAGTTGCATCGAGACTTGCATCCGAAGCGGAATTCCGTGCGAAGCGGGATTGGACGTATGATGAACTTTATTTATGCATTCGACTCGATGATGACGTGATATTGCGAATGTATAACGATAGGGGATATGAGTTAGTAGAACCGTCGACGATGACGCAGGACATGATCGACTTTTTATCAGTACAGGAGGGTAAGATGCTAATGCGACGTACTCTGTAGATTATTTATAAATTATGCGATACTGCTAATTGAAAATTAACTGTAATTGTAATATTATAATAATTGAGTATGTTAATTTCCTTTCTGCTTCTCCCCACTCTTGTGCTCCGTGTAATCATGCCGTTCGCCAGTACTGACCAACGTCCATCCGATTCTCAACAAGATCAAAAACCATGTCACGTGCAACAATACCAACGAGCACAGTAACGCATAGAAGAACAGATAATAGGCATTGTACATTGCCGGATCCAACGTACCACCATTCCACACTAAATACTCATGACTCTCCAGTAAGACCGCGCGGCAGATCACAAATGGAAAAATGTACAGTCGCGTAATCATCCACATCAGTACCATACCCACGAAGCAAACAATGGTCGTAATCTTCCACTTGACGAAATTGGCCAGCTTGCTCATATCCACGGGGACATCACTCAAATCGTGCACTAAAAACACCATCGAACCCACGCGTGTTAATCGATAATACGACGAAAAGAAGATTAATGCATTGGTCACCAAATGATGAGCCATCATTTCGCGAAAGTCGCCTCGTATGCGATTGCTCCACACTACACGAAAGAAGGGCGTCCACACTATCGATCGACGATGGATGGATGACGCACCGCTCGATGCCATCATTTTGTACACCTGTTCCTTCCGTTGACTTTCATTCACCGCCTGCTCTCGTTCCAAGAAGGGTACGGCGGAGGAGTAGGTGAATGGATTGACGCATTCGAATTCGAAACTAAGTTCGCACAGACTGAGTAGCGCGTCGACATTGTAGGCGCATTGGAGGAGGTAGTACCATGCCATGCCGGGATATACCACCTGATTGGGATGACCCAGCCATAAATGCTTCGTGCCACCTTCTTCTACACCGTGACCACCACCAGCCGCAGCGGCCGCCACGTCTGCCGCATCGCCCACCACCCCACTCCACCAGGGTTTATCGCGAAAGTACCAGATGCCATAGATCGACACTGCGCTATGATAGAGCAATCGATAGACGTACTCTCCAAATTTTTGTATTCGTTCCTGATTGTGGACGTCCCATCCCGATCCATGCGCGGCATTTCCCAACGTTTGTCCGAGTGACGAGAATTTGGGCAAAAGTATTTTTTTGATCATTCGTAGTAAAAGGATGAGGATGGAAAGTACGAGCATTGTCGAGGGATGAGTGAGTGTGGATAGGGTGGTATTCTCCGTTTGGAAGGCAAAGTTGTAGTAGGCTGAGAGTAATTGGAAGGTATTTTGGGGGGCGAGTAGGATATTCAGCCCCGCTTCCTGCACTGGCTGTTGTTGCTGTCGCTGATGTTGTTGTTGCTGCTGCTCGCGATAAAACTCTCCAAAAGTCAAATCTTTCATCACATTCCCATCATCGAAAAAATCCCCAAAGGAATGACTTAATATCCCCGATGGGAAATGAACCCATTCGTCTGGGAGGAGTGCTCTCCATCCCCCCCCCTCTTGAAGTAGGCCACCACCACCACCAGCACCAACATTGTTAGCAAGACCCTCAACGTCTTGACGAGAAGAGGATGATGGAAACGGACAAAGCGATTTTGGAATAAATGGAGTCGAACAACAGAGCACATCGAGGAATTTGGAAGTAATTAAAAATGCTGGATTTGGTAACCGTTCATTTGGATGAGATTGTCGATGGAGCTTTTGCTGCGCTATTGTGGGATATGACGGCATTGTTCTTGATAAAATTATTGGCTTGTTTGGGAAGTAGTAGTAGTAGTTAGGTACCTACCTGTACCTACCGTATCTCCTTCTCGGAAATTTGTCACTATTGACAAATTTTCTAAAAAGTATGGAGTGACACAGGTTTTTGTAGATTTTCAATACAATGCAGTTGATTTAAGAAGAACCCTC
>JALLBB010000445.1:0-15340 GCA_036939735.1 Discostella stelligera | reverse complement strand
GTCGTTCGTCGCTTCTGAAACTTCGACATGATTCTCCGCTAGACTTGCACATCACCATAGTTGAAGGCGTTCCCTTTCTACATTTTCTCCATCTGGTTCATCCAGCTCGTCACTTTCCATGTCGCTCAAGCGGCTTTGTCTAATTACGCTGATGGCCGCTTTCGCCATCACGTCGACGACTCGGGCCTTCCAGCAGCAGCAGACGCGGCCACTGTCAAACAGGGCCTCACTTTTGACTCATACCAATAACTACAATTGCATACGCATGTTATCATCGTCCTCGGCGGTGGCATCGGTGCCAATGTCAGATTCTTTCGGTATCAGAGGCAGCAGCACGACTCGCATTGCCACCAAATGGTCCTCGTACAATCGTCAATCATACCCAACGCTGTCGATGCGGCTCCTGTCTCAAACGTCGTCCTCATCCACTGACACTCTCTCTGAAGAAAGCTCGGTAGTCTCTTTAGAAACCAAAATAAAAAATAAAGGAGATGAAATACGAAGCCTCAAACAAAAGGGCATCTCCAAGGATGAATTGGCACCACATTTGGCAGAACTGCTGGAATTGAAGTCAAAAGCGAATCCTCCAAAATCTACCCAGAAGGAATCTACCGACACCAATGCCGAAGATGTCGAATCCGACTTCATTACACCTCGATCCACCAACTATTCCAAATGGTACAACGATATTGTGCGCATATGTGACCTCGCCGAACCCTCTCCGGTACGTGGTTGCATGGTCATCAAACCGTGGGGTATGTCGCTTTGGGATCAAATACGAACCGATCTCGATCGTCGCATCAAGGATCACGGGGCCGAAAATGCCTACTTTCCACTATTGATCCCACAGAGTTTTTTAAGTAAGGAGGCCGAACATGTCGATGGATTTGCCAAGGAGTGTGCGGTGGTGACGCATCATCGATTGACGTCTGATAAGAGTGAGAAGGGAGGATTGATGGCTGATCCGGATGCGGAGTTGGAAGATCCACTGATTATACGTCCGACGAGTGAGACTATGATATGGAGCATGTTTAAAAAATGGATTGTGAGTCATCGGTGAGTAATTGTACTCGTGTGAAGCGAACTGCATTTTCCTACTGCTTGCATCGTTTGAGAGCTTTCTATATATCACTGCATGTCGAAATCTAACATGATGATATTATATATCTTGGCTTTGTGATTCCAGCGATCTACCCCTCAAAGTCAATCAGTGGGCCAACGTTATGCGATGGGAAATGCGCACCCGCCCCTTTTTACGAACCTCCGAATTTCTCTGGCAAGAGGGTCATACCGCCCATGCCACACCCGAAGGCGCACTTGCCGATTCGAAGGCGATGATGCATCAATATGCTGATATGTGCGAGACACTGCTTGCTATGCCAGTTATCAAGGGCGCCAAAAGTCCCTCGGAACGGTTTGCGGGTGCCGAGGAGACGTTTACCATTGAGGCACTGATGCAGAATGGATGGGCATTACAGAGCGGAACATCGCATTTTCTGGGCCAGAGTTTTGGGAAGGCTTTTGATGTGACCTATCAGGATACCGAGGGTCGACAGCAGGTGGTTTGGGGGACGTCGTGGGGTGTGTCGACTCGACTTATTGGTGCGCTAATCATGACTCATTCGGATGATGCTGGACTTGTCCTTCCTCCTCGTGTGGCACCTGTTCAAGTGGTCGTGGTGCCCATCCCACCGAAAAAGAATGACGAAGCCGGGAAGATTGCACTTGACAATACGTTGGACAAGTTGGTGGCTGATTTGAAGGGTGCCGGTCTCAAAGTCAAGGTAGATGATCGTGACTATGTTCGGAATGGCGCCAAGTACTTTGAGTGGGAAAGAAAGGGGGTTCCGCTTCGTATTGAGCTTGGACCACGGGATGTCGCAGGTGGAGTTTGTGTATTCAAATACCGTGTTGGATCCGAGGGCAAGACGACCGTCTCCCTTGATGAGGTAGCCACTGAGGCAACAAAGGGGTTGGATAACATGCAAGAGTTCCTCCTTGAGTCGGCCAAGGAGCGCCTTGCAGCGGGTATTAACACGATGGCGACGTACGATCAGATGAAGGAAGCCCTCGAGAAAGACGAGGCAAGTGAGTATGATGGACCTGGACTATACTTGGTTCCGTGGAAGTGCAACGCTGCGAACGAGGATAAGATAAAAGAGGAATGCAAGGCCACCATTCGATGCTACCCGATAGATGTCAATAGCGCAGGAATGGCAGAGGGGAAGAAATGCTTTTACAGCGGAGAGGATGCCACTCATATGGCACTGTTTGGGCGTGCGTTCTAGTTATTATCTGTTCCTCTTCGATCTCAACTGCTACTCAATCAAATGATTAAGTTCGAGCGACTACACGTAATTCATCTTTTGGATACATTCATCACATTTCCCGAAGCCAAATTTTGGCACTTTTATCAAATGATACAGAAACAATGGTATCGGACGTACTGCTACTGAAAACATCTCTTACAAACCCTGTGTGACCACCTGCACCCACCTCCAGCCGATTCACAATGGTTGCCGCTGCAATATCCCACACACAAATGCAGTTTTCATCTTGACTGTTACCAAATAGATACTGCATATTGCTACTCCACGCAATCTTGGGAGTACTGTAGAAATCGTTCTTGTGCCCGTACAAATTCTTCACGATGCGGCTTGTTTTAACATCCATGATGATGTTCCGCGATGCGTCTGTGGCAGCAGCGAGGTACCTACCATCGGGAGACGGCATGAGCGATAACACTGCAAAGGACACATGGTCATCAAAACGTCCGGTTCCTACCGATCCACCATTCAACCACATCTTGTTCTGCTTGCAATCGTTCTTCAAATCGAAGCAAGTCAAATATGAAGTGCCTCGAACGTAACAGCACAGAGTGTCCCCATCATTCAAGAAACATAAGGATTCAACGGCTTCATCAAAATGCATTGATGAGACTGTTTCAAGAGAGACAGTTGCAGCATCACAATCGACATCTCCAACTCGAGTTAGTTGCACAGTTCCATCGGCTGAAGCCGATGCAAGGATTGGCTCCGAGGGTGACCAGCAAAGAGTTTTCACATACTTGGAATGTTTGATGTCATTATCACTCTTCGACTTCAGCACACGATCATTGCCACTTTGATTAGCAGCCGCACTATCCAGCTCGATTCCGCAGTGTGCCAATTTGACAGATCCGTCCATACAACCCGCTGCTACCACGGGCAGTGCCCTTCCCTTTTTGACCTGTGCAAATGCACAACAGATGACGGGGGCACCACAAGCGACGGTGATGGAATTGGCCACCGCCTTACTCGATGATTCGTCTCCTGGTGCCAATGCCGAACCCCAACGACAAAGTTTCAGGTTCGAATCAGCGCCTCCGGTTGCGAGGAGAGAATCATCGGGATGAAGAGTGCAACATAGAGGATTGCCCGCATGAATGTGTGGCAGTGTCACGGCGGGGTCAGAGGGGTACAGCCCGTTGCCCGACGTGACGAAATCATCTGCATCAGAACAATCGTCCGCGAGATACTCCTTACTTTCGCCTCCATTCACATTATTGCAATTATCATCACGCCCAATGATTCTCGAAGCCGATGATTTTGAGTAATCTTCGCGGTACATCTCCACCTCGGCCTTCAAAGCGGCATTTTCCGCCTTCAATTCATGGATGCGAAACGTCAACTCCTTGACTTTGGCTATCAGCACCTTATTCTCTTCGCGGGTGCTGGTGAGTTGATCCGCATGGCCAATATCGCCGAGAAGATCCATTTTACTCCAGAAGATGTTTTACGGTATCTAACTGAGAGAGACCAGAGACCAACAACGTTCCTGTGTACCTACTGTGTACGAGAGATACTACGATATCTCATCTCTATGTTGTTGTACCACCGAAAGTACATACTACCAATACCAAAAGTGCACGCGCATTGCCAAAAAATGATGTCGCCAATCTATCCAACCCAACGCCGACGGCCGCCTCTCTCTCTCTCTCTAGAGAGAGAGAGACGAGTGAGAGGTAGTACCATAGTAGCCACCCGGCCCTGGTCGTGAGTCGTCATGTCGCGCAAAGCTCATAATATATTTCGATGACCGCGTTTGCGTGAAAACTAGATAAAACCATCTTTTCGGGCACACGAGTCCGATTGAACCAACATTGTCCGACGGCAGCCAGCTTCCTTTCTTTGCCTTCCGAAAGCTCATGCCACTCTTTAGCAGCAAGATCCGGATGAGTTTGCGTTTATATCAGCAGAAACCAACTAAAGCTCCGACGAGTTCTAAAACTTTGCATTCGACCTCGTCAGAAATTATTGGCAAGGAAAACAACAATCGCAGTGATTTTGGCAACGATCGGGAAGTCTTCTCACCGGGGACGACAAAAAAGGCAATGGAGGCTTCGAGAAATGACAATACTGGGAAAAGAAGAACAAAAACATCCCCAATGCATAAGGGCGGTGATGTGAAATACAGCCCAACGTTAGCTTTGTCAGAAAAATGTGGCCTTACCGATATCTCCGAGCTTAATCAGTGTAACTCTAGGGAGTCTTCGACATCGAGTTATTCGTTCGAATCTTGCTTAGTTGGCAGCAGCTCTAGCGATGACGACGACGACGACAATCAGTATTCGGAGTCGTTTACATTGGATGAGAAGGAGGCATCTCCAGAAAGTAAAGCCATTATGGCAGAAATGGAACAGATCTATGAATCGTCGCCGATACCCAGCTCCTATCTCAACTCTCCACCCAAGAAGATGCAGATTCTTCCAGAGATTGTGCTGCATTCCAGTCAAATTTCTGTGAAAGAAATGGCTGCAGTTCCAAAGGCGGAAATGAATGGAGGTTTGGCTGAAAGATTGCACGCCAACGGTCCCTCTACTAAAAGCTTGGCAACAGTTAATGCCGCCTACGATGGTTCCCGGCGAAGTAGTTCAGGAAATGCGCCTCAACTCCGAACGTCTACCGCGCCGAATGACTCGGGAGGCACCTCAAAATCGCTTGAGTGGGACATGCCAACGAAAATGAACACTCGGTCAGTAGGAATAACGTTGGGAGCATCAACCGCTACCACGAAAAAGCCAGTGGCTCTTGCTATTCAGCGTGAGGAACAACAGCGGAATCAGCGGCTGAAAGATGCAACGTCAGGCTCGAACAAAGTTGACGGCAGGCGAAATCTAGATAAGAGAACTGCGCGATTGCGATTTGGTGATTCGTTCAAGGCAGATATCGCACAGTATCGTCAACGACATCCCTACTTGAACAATGGATCGAATCACTGTGATAAAGTTGGAAGCCATGTTCAAGATCGAGGAATGAATGGTGTGTCGATTGCAGTGCGCAAGCGACCAATGTTTGACTACGAGCTCGATCGCGGTGATTATGATATTATATCAATTGACAACAACAGCCAAGGGTCATATGATACGACCATCGTGCACAACTGTATCATGCATGCTGACATGAAGCAAATGCTCATGAAACCAATTAGCTATCCCGTCACAGCGGCTTTTGACGAACACGCCTGTGATGATGATATCTACAGGCACATTGCAGAGCCTCTCGTTTTGGATGCTGCCAATCAAGGGATAGCTACAATTCTTATGTATGGCCAAACTGGCTGTGGAAAAAGCCACACAATGTCTGGGATTGAAACTAGAACGTCACATGGTCTGTTCAAAGCCATCGACTGCTTCTACGCGGGGAAACGTCAAGTTGACAAACCAAATGTATCAATCCAGTTTGTAGAACTTTGTGGTAGCAAAGAATGCAGGGACTTGCTTGTAAAAGAGTTCAGAGAGGTTAAGCTCTTGGACAGCGAAGATGGATCGGTCCAACTTCTGAATGCGGTATCGTTGGAGGTGACGTCTCCAGAGGAATTGCTTGGGCAAATATTGCTTGCAAAAGGAAGACGGGCAACGGAGGCCACCGATAAGAATGGAGTATCCAGTCGTTCTCATGCCGTTTGTCAAATACAGATCAAGGGTAAGAATCCGGGCTCAAAAAGAGGTCTGTTGACGCTGATAGACTGTGCCGGCAGCGAACGAAGCCATGACAGCCTGTATCATAGCAGGTAAGTTGTTGCGATTGATTTCGTTCATGTTTGGTCGTTTCAGGAACTTAATCTCGTACGCTTCATCAACGAATCAATCTCATATACTTCATCCACGAAACAGTGAACGACAGAAGGAAAGCGCCGAGATCAACGCGTCTCTATATGCACTCAAGGAGTGTATTCGTGCGAGGGCGAAAAAGAATTCGCACATTCCTTTTCGGTCTAGCAACCTAACAAGGATTTTGAAAGAAAGCTTCGAGAGGGTCGGAGCACGCCTCTGTGTCATTGCATGTGTTGCTCCCAACGCGACTGATACCGAACATACCATGGATACACTTAAGACCGTGGCAAGTATTGTCGGTGTTGATGATCAAATCAAAGAAGAAAAGACACACGTTGTTTCGTCACATAGACAAGAAACAAGGCAGGTGCTTGTGCCTCCCAGTGCATGGGATCATAAGCATCTTCAAAAGTTCCTCGGTGACAATAAGATGCATAAAGTTCGGCTTGCGAAAAAATATGATGGAAAGACTTTGATGAAGATGAGCGTCATTCAAATGCGAGCACAACTCTTTGAGGATAGGGATAAAGAGCAGGCACAAAAGCTGTTTGATCTGTTGAGAAAGGAGAACGATCGGGTGGCATCCATTCAGCGAAAGGAACGAGCTGCGCTAATGAAGGAAAGGAAAGAGCGAGTTTGAATAATACACACATCGAAGACCTTGTTGTTTGTCTTCTTCATGACAGAGAGCAACGGAGAGCGATAAAAAATTCGCTAAAAATAAAATCCTTTTATGCTGAAAACGTCAAGGTGGGAACAGAGACGCACACGTAACAATACTATGGTACGAGAGAAGCGAGAGCAGCAGCCCTTGCGCGTACAATTATTATTGCTTATGCCAACATCCATCAACATCAATTCAAAGTGGTTGGGTGTCCTGAACTTGGCATTGACAAAAGTATCCACGGCCGCAGTTTGTAGCTGAAGTGGATGTACTCACTCGTTTGTAGAAGCGTTGATCGTTTCATTACTCGGTTGATCAATAATTATTATGTCGAATCCAGCCGACTACAACCCCACGCCTCACGTCATCCCTGAGGGAGAGAATGCCACCCCGCTCGAGGTCGTCGGCGGTGATTGCACCGCCACCGAAAAGCTCATCATTATCATGTGTGGATTGCCAGGGACTGGAAAAACTCACATTGCCAACCGCATCGCCCGTTACATATCTTTCTTCCTTGCCGTGGACTCCAAGCTATTCAACGTGGGCGACTATCGACGCCGATTTTTCGGGGCCAGGGCGCCTGCGGAGTTCTTTGATCATTCCAATAAAGAATTTGTGGCCAAGCGGGAGGAGGCCTGCGACGTGGCGTTGGAGGATCTTACCGACTTCATGAAGCAGGATGGAGTACGGGTGGGGATTCTTGACTCGACAAATTGCACACATGCAAGGAGGACTCGAATCAGAGACGCTGTGGCGCACTTAAAGTGCAAGGTTCTTGTGCTGGAGACAATTTGCGACAATGCTGAGGTGGGTAGTGTACCTCCATCGCTGATTAGATGTATTTTTCTATCATACCGAGCTCTCAACAACCTTATTATCTTCAATCCAACGTTTCGCTAGCTCATTGAACATAATATTCGCACAATCAAAATGAATACTCCTGACTACAAGGATGTCGATCCCGACGCTGCTTTCGAAGACTTCAAAAAAAGGAGAGCAAATTACATGAAAGTCTACGAAGCCGTTGACGAGAGAGATGGATCATACATAAAGATCATCAACAATCAAACGTTTATTGTACACAATGCTCGAGGATATTTGCCTCAGAAGGTGCGGTTGAATGACGCGCCTATTTTGATTCCTTCTGATATTGTGACCAAACACTGTTTAATTACATTTTCCAGGTGGTGCACTTTGTCATGAATGTTCACACGCTTCCTCGCGTTTTCTACCTCACTCGTCATGGACAGTCCGAGTACAATCTTCTGGGGAAAATTGGGGGTGATTCTGGTCTCACCGATGCCGGTCGGAAGTTCGCACGACGCCTTGCCGATTTCGCTCACAATGTCGTTGGGATGAAAGTGGAGAAAGATGAAATAACCGGAGAAGAGAAGCGCACTCCCCATCCTGCGAGACTGTGGACTTCCACGCTTCGACGAACAAAGGAAACGGCTCAGTACATCAAGCATGAAATTATACCGGCATTCAAATGGGATAATGGAGATGTGGTGGAGTGGATTCAATTTCAGGGGAGGGCGCGAAGAAATCTGGATGAGCTCTACGCGGGTGTCTGTGATGGACTGACGTACAAGGAGATCGAGGAAAAGTACCCCGACGTATTTGCCAGACGCCAGGAAGATAAGTTGACATATCGATACCCAAGAGGTAAGAATGGTGATTTTTAGACTTTGTTGTTGTCCGCTTCAGATATTGGTGTGCTAATTTTTTGTGGGATCATTTATTTAGGCGAATCGTACATGGATGTCACTCTGCGTCTTGAACCTGTTATTCTCGATATCGAACGGACTCGAGAGCCGATCCTTATTATTGGTACGTTTTTTAGCTGTTTGGCGTCGTTGAGAATCTACGACGTCAACATCGTATCATTTACCTTGTCTCAAACATTCTTTGATCAGGCCACCAAGGCATCCATAGGTTACTCTATGCATACTTCATGGGTCTACCTCGTGAACAGGCTCCCTTTGTGAATATTCCACTGAACACCGTGATTGAACTGTCTCCACAGGCATACGGATGTATTGAGAAACGTTACCTCCTATTGAGCAAAGAGGAGATGAACTCAGATGGTCAAGACGAGCCGATAACCTCCATGCCCGTGAAACATCAGGAGGCAGCAGAGAATGCGCGACAACATAGTCCGGATGTGCATTCATGGGATGTTATGAATCCTCCGAGCTTTTAACCTAGATTGTTTCTGAAGTCGTTTTCTGAGTGTTGATATCAAAAAGTATTCAACTGCACCCACGATGGAAGCTAGACATAAGTCTCGTAATAAGAATGGTTTATTTTTGTGGGTTACGAAATTTCCTAGTCGCTACTATCATCAAAGAGGTCCAGATAGAGCATATTCTTGGCTTAGGAACGTGCATCCGAAAATCCAATCAGACATCATTATCATTCGCGCCTTCCTCATCACCCTGTCCCTCGTTGAAAGTTGTGCAAATAATTGTCCCATGCTTTATCGGATCCGACCCCTCTGGCACATGTATCACTCCCATGATGGAATCATAGTCATCATCAGTTAACATTCCAAAGGTGAATAACTTTGATTTTGTATCATGGTAGAGAGAGAGATGATTTTTGAGTTAAATTTTCAGTACCCACGTGTGTAAATTGCTTCTAAAACTACGAGTATAGTAGTGGACAACGAACTCTTACCTCCGTCTGAATATCACAAATGACTTCATCCTTCTTGATGACATCTCCTTCTTTCTTGTACCATTTTACGATCACACCTTTGAATCAATGATGGGTACCCCCGAGACAACACATTTTAGTGTGAGATACAGTGACAAATTTTCAAAACTAAGATATTTCTGTTGCAGGCACGATGCTTACCTGTAATATTATCACCAACGTTGGGCATTTCGATTTTCACCTCATTGGTAAATTTGCATCGATCAATATTTTTGTCACCACCATTACCAACAATAGCTGTAACATCCTTTCCGTTATTTTCGGATGTCGCGCCACTGAACATTCTTATCCTCTGAGCAATTTCGCTACAACAACGATATCTGTCTGAAATTAATTGTGATCGTTGGTGGGAATACAATGAATGCATTTGGATGGCTATTGGAGTTGCTGCTCTAGCTGTGGTAGCAGCGGAAAATCCATGATGATATGTTTTGGGCATGCACGACCCGATACCATGACGACTAGTAGTACGTCTACGAACGCCGATATTTCTCACCACGGCAAAATAACCTCTGCTTGAGATGTGGAATGCACGGATTGAGTTTGCCATGTTGCGTGATGTTGGTGTATTGTTTGACTTGAGTGTATCTACATATGCTATTTGCAGCAGCAGCATGCATCAAGATGCATCAGCAGCGGCGAGCAGTGACAATCTTCTGGGGGGCGCGCGGGCGGGGGAAAAAGCTGTCCACTCCACGTGTCCAGGCCGTCGCCAAAGAAATACATCACGTGCGTCAGGTGCGCCAGCATCGCTTCGTCCACCGTGTGTAGGTAGTATGTACGATATCTTCTCTCTGCATGCACACAAGAGGCAGGAGGCAGGGCGTTCATCACCATCACTCTCTCGTACGGTAGATAGTCGCAGGAACTGTCAATGCCTTTCGTTTCCGTCCCTTACCTTACCGTTTCCTCAACATTATTTGACTCAAAGCTAACACCAGCGTACCCGGCTTCCTCGTCACTTTCCATGTCCCTCAAGCGGCTTTGTCCAGTTACGCTGATGGCCGCTTTCGCCATCACGTCGACGACGACTCGGGCCTTCCAGCAGCAGCAGATGCGGCCACTGTCGAGCTCCATTTCCAGGAGGCTCGTCATCCATTCATCCCACCGCTCGCTCCAACCATCGCGATCATTGCTTGTCGTCGAGTCCAGGAAAGTTGCGACAAAATTATTTATCTCATCCAACAACACCAGGATGATGTCAACTGCGAATATTCCATTAATGCGTCCATCTCCATCTCGACTGTATGCTACCACCAGCACTGACTCTGATGTATCGCCATCAACAGCATCATCGTCGTTACTCGTCAACAATCGTCTCTCCCGCTCGTCCCTGTCCTCGAGCCTCGATGCACGCTCTCTGTCGGACAATCTTGACATTGTTCTTTCCCATCTAGCGGCGCGTCGTGCATCCGAAGATACATTGAACGCTGCCAAATCCATTTCCACGCTTAATTCGGAACGAGTTGCATTAATCCAAAAACGTGATGATGCATTGCAAAAGCGGAATGAATTGTCAGGAATAGTTGGTAAATTGATGAGAGAAAATAAAAATGAGAAGGGAGAGAGCGACGAGATTACAAGTCTAAAAGAACAGGCGTCCCAAGCGGGCGATGAGGCCAATATCATCGAAACGACATTGAATGAGATTGAATCCAATATGAATGCATTGTTGGCATCGCTTCCCAACTTGTTAGACGACATTGTACCCGATGGAGATAATGATTCATCAAATCAATGCGTGAGTGAATGGGGAGACGTGAACGCATTGCCAAAACTGTTGGGATGGACCGAGGACTTTGAACCACTGTGGCACGACGACGTGGCCACAAATTTGGGCGGCTGGAATTCCGAGGCAGCCGTGAGCATGTCGGGCGCACGCTTCGTCAGCCTCACCGGATCTGTAGCGCGTTTGGAACGTGCCATCTCCTCCTACTTCCTCGATCGTGCGTCCGAAAAGGGGTACACCGAAGTTTCCCCCCCACTGGTTGTCTCGCGTTCGGCGTTGGAGGGGACGTCGCAGCTTCCCAAGTTCGAAGAAGACTTGTTCAAAATTGTACGCGACTCGCACACGTGCAATGGAGAGGATGCATTCCTGATCCCCACGGCGGAGGTTCCGTTAACGAATATGCACTCGAATCAAATATTGGAAGAGTCGGACTTGCCGATAAGTTACTGTGCCTTGACACCGTGCTTTCGTGCCGAGGCGGGGAGTTACGGCCGTGATACACGGGGGCTTATTCGAACTCATCAATTCTACAAGGTGGAGTTGGTGAAAATTACGACCCCGGAAACATCCGACGACGAGCACCACAAGCTGACTCGACATGCGGAGGAATGTTTGGAAGAATTGAAAATACCCTATCGTAGAATGAGATTGTGTTCGGGAGATGTGGGATTCAGTGCGCAACATTGCTATGATTTGGAGGCCTGGCTGCCATCTACCAAAGAGTACCGTGAGATCAGTTCGTGTTCGAATACGGGAGATTTCCAAGCACGGAGGATGGCTTTGAGGTACCGGCCCGATGTTAAAACCGAAGATAGTGCTGTCGACAACAAGGGAGGGAAGAAAAAGAGTGCTAAAAAGCCCAAACCTGTGTTTTGTCATACGATCAATGGGAGTGGACTTGCGGTGGGTAGGACACTAGTGGCTGTGTTGGAGAATTATCAAACCCCAACTGGCGATGTGGTTGTTCCAGAGGTCTTGAGGCCTTACATGGGTGGGCTCGAGGTCTTGAAAAAGCAGTGTTAGATAACTCCTTTAATCGAAGTCAAAGTTAGGATGTGTTTATCGACCTACGATAATGCAAGCAGAAGATACCGCCGTCACACATAAATAACCACACATTTCCGTAGTACATACAACCAATCTCCCCATCCGACTACAGTTAGCGATATCACTTCAATGAGTACACAGTAGGTACTCTTCTTGCACGTATGTAGGTAGAACTCAGATTCGCCAATTTGATATGCAAAACGAACCTTCTCTCGCTCTGCTCACAACCTCTCACAACACAGGAAGCAAGGTTGCCATTCGCCATGCTGCGTCGTTTGCTACCTCTTTGTTCCTTGTTTGCATTATTATTTTTGGTCAACTTTGCATTCCGGGCGGCGGGAGCAATTAGCACGAATGCGGAACAACATCGACAACAAGAGGAAGGGGTCGTCGGGGAGGAGGGATCCGAACTCCGTCGTATTTCCGAAATGTGGAAGCTCTCTCCTCGATCAGCCGCGATCAATGCCCAACTCGGAATGGCACACATCTCTTCCGCGGATTATGCCATGCAAAAGCGAGGCATTTCTCTCCTCTATAATGCCATAGATCCAGAGCAAGTCGACGATGCCTTTCCACTCGAATCTCTTCAGGGACTCATGATTTCGTCCACCGTCGGACGATGGTACATTCAAATGAACTACCACCACGCCGCTCGGCCCGTACTAGAGGCTGCATCCAATGCTAATCCCAGCGACCTTTGTATGGCGGCCATGTTCGCCACTTCGTTGATAGGAACTACCACCCCAAATTCAATTCGTGAAGCCGACGAAAACATCGACATTTATTTGAACTTGACAGAACGATTGTTGCGTAGACTCAAAGACACACACTGGAAAATAGATCAAGACCACTTGAGCAAATTTTTTCCTGGTGCTGCTTCGGACCCCTACGAGCATTGCATGATAAGTATATTTGCACTTTCCTTTAACTACCGCGCCGATGTGGCGCTCGTCGCAAGTCGTTATTATGAATTGGGAACGAGGATATGGCCTGATCTAAGTTATATTTCTGGCAGGGCAGGGCAGTTCACGACAAATTATTATTTGTCGAGCAAATACAATTCCGCAACTATGCATTCTTCTTTGTCGTCGTCGCCGGCGCAAAGAAATCGAAGGAAAAGTCGACGACGAAGTAAAATACATCTCGGAATTGCATCCGGTCATCTTGGTGGGGCATCGTCCGTGGCGGAAGATTTTAAGGTATGACGGGCAGCCTCGCGTGAGAATTCCTTTTACTTGCTTGACATCCTCTGGCGAGACATGAGGTGAAATAATATCTCATCGACTATTCTGTTGACATCTCTTGTAGGGAACCATGTCGCGGTTGGACAGATCTAAATTCAAGGTCACGTACATTCCCATTCAGGACGCTGTAGTGGATCCATTCGTTTATGCGCATCCCGAGGACACCGTCCTACTTCTCAAAAAGAAAGACACTGACATTGGGGACGGTGCGTGGGTTAAGAGATATCATCCTGTGGTGGAAGCCTTGGAGCTTGATATTTTATTCTATCTTGATCTGACAATGAGTCCGCAGGCAACAAGACTGGCTTATGCCAAGCTTGCGCCGGTGCAGGCCACCTCTCATGGCCATCCCGTCACGAGCGGCATCCCGTCCACGATTATGAACTATTATATCTCGTGGGGTGCCGCCGAGTTGGACTATGAAACAGCCAAGACACATTACACTGAACAACTGATATTCCTTCCCACCCAGTCATTGCATCAGTTTTACACACCCCGCGCAAATGAGGACATATCGTTGATCAATGGACAAAACTATCGTGTGTTGGTAGATGACGGTCGAGAGATAACGTTTCCATCCATCCCCCCCAACCGTCATTGGTACACGTGCATGCAAAAACCATTCAAGTTCTCTCCCGAGGTAGACGAACTCTTTTGTCAAATTTTAATGAAAGATCCACAGGGACAACTGATTCTCCATGCTCCAACGTCCGATGAGGCCCAAAACGCATTCAATTCTCGCCTGGTCAAAACGGGATGCGACATGAGCCGTATCCATTTCCTCGATGCACTAGATCATCATCGGCTTTTGGCCTTATATGCCCTTTCAGATGTTATACTCGATTCGTACCCCGCGGGCGGGTGTACCACCACCCGTGAGGTGTTCGCCGTTGGGAAGGCGCTCGTTACACTCCCCGCACGACTGCTGGGCTCGCGATGGAGCCTTGCATACTACAAGATGATGGGCGATGAGGAGCTCAATCGGATGGTGATTGCGGGTAGTCCCTCGGAATATGTTGACTTCGCCGTGAATTTGGGTACTTCCTTGGAAAGGAGGAAGGATGTCGAACGTAGGATCAGGAGAAATGTTGACAAACTGTATGAAAGTTGGGATAGTGTTCGGGCGTGGGAGGAGATTTTTGAGGATATTGCTCCTCCAGAGGAAACGGAAGATGGGATTGATAATGATGATGATGATGATTATTTGGAGGATGTAGATAAGAAAGGTGAACTTTGATAACGGTATCGCTTTGTGATTATTGGAAAATGATTCAAGTAATGGTGTGTACTGACTAAAAATTATTGAACCTATGGATGTTGCTGCATTTTTGCTCAAGGGCGATAGGAAAAATTGACATCATCCAATCCATGGTGTCTTCTTACATAACAATTATTACTGGCACACATGATGCACACAGGTTATCCAATTTGCTCAAACTGATGCAACAGGTCATTTTTCGTTTTTTTGATGTCCTTGATGGAAGCCATGTTGAAACTTAAGGTTCTTTTACGCCTTCAGTGAACAACTGATAATACTGACCCAATGATTGGTAAGATTAGAAAGTTCAACTCATTCTCATCACTTGTTAATTCCTTAAAGAGACAAGTTGTGTATTAAGAAGATGTCTGTATTAATGAATGTTTGATGTTGACATTGATGATTTGCAGACTTGTGGATTAGATGAATTAGAAATGTTTTTAAACTCAAACTAAATCATTATCAGGCCCCTCACTAACATGTCATCATCTCTAAAAATGATGTCATTGCAGTGCTCAAAGTAGACTACAGGTAGGTATAATAGGGCAGCCACGTGTAACTATGGCCTCTTGCACGCTGACACTTC
>JALLBB010000444.1:0-15331 GCA_036939735.1 Discostella stelligera | reverse complement strand
CCATTATGAAAGAGATCAAAAGACTCATAGAATTGGGAGTGTTGGAATGGCAGCCGTCGTCAGAGTGGGCTGCACCATCATTTATCCAACCAAAGAAGAATAAAACAGTACGTTTTTTAACCGATTTTAGAGAACTAAATAAAAGGCTCGTTAGGAAACCTTTCCCTCTACCTAAAATCAGTACTTCTGAGGTTGGAATCCGTGTTCTGGCGAAATTTTTTTGATGTACAGTAAGACTTAATTTGAACTGAGATGTGTTCTTCGACGTTCTTTGTGAGTTTGATCAAGTATGTTCTTGTTAGTATCAATTTATGTAACAATAAATACAATTGTATTTGATCACAGTCGAAAGTTCATTTCATGTACTGAATGTAGTATGTCCAATGTACCCGATCACCCATATTTTGTTCCACATCACCAACTTGCCTGTATGGTACTAGTACTAATTGAATACACCAAATCGCCGCCTCCCTCTGCACTTCACTATTTACCCGTCACCGCACCCCTCATGTTCTCCCCTAGTCATGTATTAGCTTGTCTTCGTTGCACGACACTGTGCCTACAATGCACTGTGGAGCCATCGTCGTTGCGTTCAAAGGCGCTATGTAACCAATGCTCCGCCGCCGGCATCGACCACTGCTTCTTCTCCCCCGCCACCCGTGATATCCTCCCTCGTGGCAACTCCCGCTGTATCTCATGCATGACTAACAATTCTAAATGTGTATTTTTGGATGCATTTGATATTGAATGCATCCGATGTACGAAATTACATCTTCAATGTGTTTTCACATTGAATGGTGAGTAGTATTAGTATTTGTCACTTAATTATGATTTTCATCATGATATTAACCATTATTTATTACATATCATTGATAGCTCAAGGTTCCCGCAATGATTTACAACAGAAGCGGAAGCATGAGTGCATGTCATTGCGCAATAGCAGCCAGGTCATCGAGCATCAAGCCACATTCACCTATAGCCCGACAGTAATATACTCTGGCAATACTATCCCCCCTCAATGGATTCGAATATTCCACGCAAACAAATCTACCTCCCGTCGGACCCAAGCGGCCGCTATTGCATATATGTTTCCTCATCACATCGACAAGATGAACATCAGAGTGTATATGCGCATTCTCACAGCACGCAACCGGTGTACCAAATTGGAATTGTATTTGGCACTCATATCTCCCCCTCCACACTTTGCTAAACTTGCCGACGCACACACCGATTTATCTCGAAACAAGGTCGTGTTGGTATGCGATGGGGGGATCAATTTTCACATTCCCACATCCCTCCCCCGAATAAGGCAAGTCTATTTTATTTAAAAATTTTTGTTGCTACCGATATGCATGCTTATTGTTGTTCTTTGTGTAGGCAAAAATCACCCAATGGAAAGTTCTGAAAATAAACAGAGATTTATTTGCCCCACAGGTTCCGTCCTCCCATCTTATGGGTTTGTCCATGCCGATGATGAATGGTTGCCGTCCTTTTACATTAATACCTCGACAGTCGTCTATCAACCATCTACCTAAGAAAGGAATGCAAAAATTATATGACTCACTCAATCATATTCTGGCCTCACATCGTTTATCACTCTCTAGGGGACATTCAAAGACAATATTTGCTGATGTCGGAACCAATGTCATGTATAAGTGTTTCGGTGTTTGACCAAATAGATCGTCAACAGGTGTTTTAGAGTACGATGATTGGGCTGCAAGAATCGGCACCATTCACTGGCGACGTATAATGCGGATGGTTTGTTGTGCAGAGTTATTGTTTGAATCCTTTGCTAGTGATGAGGTTCTTCAGCATATTCGCTGCGCAAAGGATGTGGTACCGTTCCAGACAATGCATTCTCCGCCACCTGATGATGGCGGTGCACCAATTTTAGCCGCAAAATATTTTGGTGCCGTCGCATTTGGATGCAATGTTTTCCTTAGATGTCATACTGATGATGACTTCACATTGAGTATTGCTCACATTCTTTTGGATGGCAAGGATTTTTATGACTTAGACGATGAAGTTGTTGTCTACTTCTGCTTTCCTACCTTGGGTGTAGCCATCCCCATGAGACCTGGTGATTTCCTACTTTTCAATTTGAGTATCCCTCACTGCATATCTACGAGATGCCGTAGTGCCGAGAAGATTATGTGTATCTCCATGTTCCTAAAGACTTTGATTGTTGGCTGCAACAACAATTCTTTACCGCTCACTCCTACACAACATGATCTGTCAACAATGTATCGCACGATGACTGGTCTTAAACATTCGTAAACTAAATATCTACTCATAAGTTAATGACATATTACATTGTTGATCTCAATTCATCTACCCGCCTGCCAAAGTAGTCACTCCATTGTCCTTTTGGAAGTATGAGCATGTACCCATCTGTGTCCATTGATCCATAATCAGGTATTACACAAATTGGATCGACCAAAGACGACAATGGTACTATCTGCTCCTCCCCAGGCTTTGCGCATAGCTTGAATTTTGCAACAAACTTTTCTTCCAACACTCTCCATGGCAAAGGTTCGACAGAACACATGATTCTCGCACTCACTTCATTGTCATTGTCCTTAACAAACCCAAGAATTTTCGACGGGTAATACTTTGGTACTGTCCCATATTCCTCTTCAATTTCATAATAAACATACGCCCAATCATACCACGGTCCTCCATGAAAGTATGGATGTGCATTGTATGTTGTCGCTTCCCCATCAGTACCAAACACTGTTGCGCGTGTGTACCCTGAAAACCGGTGGCTAATTGTATTGCCAGCTATAGTATCATCATCATCGTCACTCTCCGCACCCAGTCTCCGGAACACAGATATAAGAGAATCGTGCAATCCATGTTTCTTTACATGATTGTTCCTTGTACTAACACGGACTGTAGTATTGTCTGAGAACAAGTCAACTGTATATCCGCCCTCCACAGCATATTGTTTGTCATCAACATTGGCCGTGCGATGTCCCGTGTTGTCACGCAATGCCTCACTTGGTAGTGTAATGTCAACATACTTGCATGCTTTCCTCGTAACCATAATGTTGTAGTATTGCTCAGCAATCTGCAATGCAAACTCAGAAAGTCTTGTCTGTGTTTTCAGCCCCGGTGCTTTCACGAATGTCTTATGCGATGCTTCTCCAGGTCCACCGTAGAAATTGATTGCACTACCGAACATGCATATATATTCGATCATTTTTGCCAGTGCATGCATTTTCGGAATCTTGTATCCATAACTATCATCCGATCGCAGAAAGTACTTCTTAATGAGAGTTATTACCTCCGCTACTGCCTCCCGTGCATTTTCCACTTTGTCTTTCGATCGTGCATCATGAAACCACTCCTCCATACCAAGATATAATTTCAACAATTCCAACCATTTCTTGTATTGAGCTTCCGAGTACTGCAACTCGTGTTGCAGTATCAACTTTCCATCAGCAGTGTTGGCGATAACCATTAGGATGAAAAAGTTTCCCTTCCATTCCGACGATTGACATCGAGTTGACTCTACTAACCCACTGCGCGTTGCACCTCGTGGAAAGTCCCTCTCACTCTGTCGGCGCAATTCACTGAAGACAATATTATGCAGATTATCTAATTCTGACATACTCGCACCGCCACTAATTCTTGAGTGAAGAGATTCTTGCATGTACATTGTAATTCCTGCATCAAGAACATGCAATGATTCTGGTGGACACATTTTATTTGCACCATGTTTGTCATCGGATAGAGGAAGTTTTGACTGCATCAGAGCATTATGGATGAAATGCCTCGACATATCCTTTAACATTGTGAATCCATCCTTTTTGGCTTTCAACCTCCGCGGCTCTGACTTGGTCGCATTCATGTTCCGGACCACTAACCGGACTGCTCATCGGAACTCACTTGCCTTTGAATACTCACATTGCGGATGAGGTGAATCCAAGTCGTCGAATCCACAATGACAATCACGGTATGGACGACCCATGCCGGGATTGGTTCCTTGGTAATGCCCTAGCCATTTGTTGTGTCCTTCTGTGTCACCGATAAAGTAGTGGATGAACGGTTTCACAATTACATCCCTCCCCATCACTTCAGTGCAAATTCCACCCTCATCCGCTAGATCGATTAGCGACTTCAACCCATAGGCAAGGCAATTGTGCTCATCTTGTGCTTTCTCTGCAGACTTTGCATTGCTCTTTCCATACGCCAGATTTGGAATGGAGGCAATAGGACGCCAGCAGTCGGGATTATTTCTCACTCGCTTGTTGAAGAATGATGCCGTGAAGGTAATAGGAGTAACTGACAATGTTCCATGCAGGTCTGTGTGAGATTTATCTCCAAATATGATGATCCCAAATGGCATGTACTTGCCCTCGTGTCCACAGAACTGTTCCTTTGCAGGTATCCATCTCTGTCCTGTATGAATCTCACCATAATAATTATTTGCTTCACAATTGTTGTCGACATGACCAGTGAAAATGTCTAAACCCTCAGCAAAGTTCTCTGGACGCATTAAATTAGAATCGTGTAGAATCGAAAGAATCATTGCCTTGATATTGAAAACGGGGACTGTCGCGTGCGAGCCATCGTGTAGCGTTACTGATCCGTGCGTTGGCTTGATGGAATCGGTGTTGAAAATGTACTCCATTCGACTAATAAAAGTCTTCTTAGGAAGCAACCTGTCGTGTGGACTAAAATCTGATGCCAACATATACGCGTTGATACTTTTAATGTCATCATTGTACATTTTCAAAATCCCCTTGTTACGTGCGAAGAGATCTTGCAGCCGGACCTGTGTTATGAATGATGACGGTGAAGAGAAGTGTTGGATTGGGGCGAATACATTGTCGCTTATTGGAATGTCATCATCAGCAACTGCTTTCCCAATAAAATAATCGGAAGGATAATCAGAGAGTGACCCGTCGTCGCAATTACTGTTAGTGTTATCAGAAGAAGAATTCGAGTCCGAGTAGTCGTCATCATGAATATATTCGTTGTCGTCCTCATCAGTGTTGTTATCGTTGTCATCGTCGTGGTCACTGGAATTATTGCGATTGTGTATCGTTCCACTATCAGAATAATATGAATCGACATCGGATCCAGGATCTGGCTCGGTGTCGAAAGAAAGATCGTTATCCTCATCGAGAATATGTAGGAAATCGAACACCCCATTGGTGGTATCATGGGAGCATCTCGAAAATAACTTGTCCGGCAGACTCGGCGGCGGAAGGCTTCGTTGCTTTGGGTGATGGCGTATGTGCTGTCGATACGCAGCCACATTAGTGTGCCACCTTAGGCAGCCAGGATGAGGGCACTTCAGTGTTTGCTTCGATGACATGTTGATGAAAAATAATGTGTACTAGTCTACAATCAACAACGAGAATGATTGTAGATTGGGAGATTACATCGGAGCGGCAATAGAAAGAATATGTGTGGTTTTCGGTTGATGGCTGCTGTAAATGCAGTGGATACTGCTCAAAATCGTACAGAAGCCACAAGTAGAAAAGGGCGGGAACATCAGGAAGTAAGGCGGGAAACTGGATCGCTTGTCGCTGATTTCGACCAAGTTATCAGAGAGATATGGCGGGAGGATAGAGATAGTTCAGACATAGGGTGTCCAACGACAGACGACAATTCAAATTGGAGTTTCGAAGACAGTTAATTCTAACTTAGTAGAAGAAATACGTATCATGGTGTAGGAATAAATATGTGGCGGAACCAATAAATTGAGAAAAGAGATAGGTGCGCAACAATTTTATTTGAATAAGATCAAGTGACGAGGTGCTGGAGAACAATATTACTTCATCAGGTGTGGTACAACCAAGTAACAGTACCAACATCAACATTTCATTCAATAATGGCGTCAACACATCATCGAAACATTGATTGAATAATGGCAACAAGTCAACAGTTTCAAAACAAAGATGAGTACATCGCTCATTTGCAGAGACAGTTGTCTGCAGTACAGAGTGAGTTAGCTGTGACCAAGGCTAGGGGCGGGGGGAAGGGAACAAAGGCAAATCTAATTCGGAGCACCTGTTTGACACCGGAGGATATCTTGTTCTCAAACAAGGTCTGGGATTTTTGTAGTGAGTACTTGTTCGCTCGGGTCAAGTTCCTTCCCAAAGGGTGGAAGGTATATGACCCGGAGAATCGAACTTATTTTGCTGCGCTGATCAAGAGACATATCTCAATTGCTCCCAATCTTCGCTTTGAGAATGAGTGGCATCGTATCATTATTGATGCGATAATCAAGAAGTACACAGATATGAGGTGCAATGTGAATAACCATATTCGCGATACGTTCAAGGGTGAGTATTTTCATTGATCTTTATTATTATAAATATTCTTTGCTACTAATTTATCTAACACGACATATCTATTCCTACTAGCTGATACTTGCAGGGCATTACTCGATCCCGATGAGTTGGCAAAGGGTGTAGGGTATTTCTCCGACAATGAGAAATTGGATACACTCATGGAGTTCCTCGCACGATACGTATGGGTTGTTCATTGCAATCGCTTCTGCATGAACAAGCTGTTCCTCAACAAGGGTAAATCATACATCGAGATTCTGACCGTGAGTGACATAGCATATGCGATATACTTGCTGAAGAATGGTATTGCAATGTGGAGACACAAGATTGCAAACAACAGAGACGCTGGAGACACGAAGGCACTTTACTCGGCGGGGGAGGGCCAGAAGAGGAACCACGGAGAATCAGTGTGGAGTAAGGAGGGCATCAAGTACTTCGAGATGGCACTGGAGAATTGGAATGAAGCATTTGTGCTGGGTAGTCGTGAATTTCATATTCTTCGACTATATTGGAAAGAATGGATCGAAAATGAGGGGAAGACCTACATGATCGGTGACGACAAGGGAATGAAGAAGAAGAGTGTCCACAGTGTGTTGCATACAAGAGAGCAGGGGGAGACTGTAAAAGGTACAGGAAGGGCCAAGAAGGTTGTTCAAATGGAGGACGACGAGGAGGAGGAGGTGTTCGTTTGTGATTGTTGATGTCAGAAATTGGAGTGCATGTAAGAGGGGAGGACGACGTACAGTACAAAGAGGTGATGACGATGACACCGATGATGATGACCGTCATCCAATTCTTAATCAAGAGAGTGACGATGAGGATAATAATAATGACGACAGTGGCGAGAGAGAGAGGGATGATGAGGGGAGTGAGGATGTGGGCGCAGAGGACGATGGTTTTGAATTGAATGGGATACAGCAGATGATGGAAGATGAGGCCGTTGTAGCTGGGCTAACTAAAGGGACGGGAAGGAGAGGGAGGGTACCGGCGGCGGCAACACGAACTAGTCCAAGGAAAGCAGCCGTGCAACAAAGCAAGCAGCCTAAGAAGAGGCAGAGATTTGGACAGGTAATCGTTAATGACAGTATGGGTGAGAGTCAGAGGAAAGGTCGAAGGGTGAGGGTGCCTAGTAATAAAGCCGGGTTTATCTGAGGTAACATCGGGAAAGGTATTATGTGACAGTGAGGGGAACAGGAGGGGACAAGTACAAGAGATAAATTAGTAGAACAATCAGTAGTATGTGAATACAGTACTTATCCCATCATCTGCATAGTTTGACGACTTCTACAGACAACATATTGTATCTTCAAGCGAATTTATTATATCAGAACTAGTTAATTTGAACTAGTTCAAATAATTCATATCGCGTGCTTTGACAAATGCTTAGTAAAAAATATTTTTTCTAGATAAAAATTATTTTGACAGAAGACGGATTCGAACCTCTGAGGATGGCCACATTGGCCACAAATGAGGAAATCTGACCACTACGATATGGACAGACGGAGGGAGTGTAACCACTCGGGAGTGCGTCACCTGACACCTGAGAAAGAATCGCGCCAGCGTGGTTGGTTCCGTGGATCCGGCTTAGCACCTTTAGGCACTTTGCACTTTCACCAAGGAGTTCTGATGTGGCAAGCAACCCAAGTTACCGTGTTACTGACATCTGTGTTTGTATTATAATTCTGACACAACTGTTAACCACAGTTGATAGACACGATGCTAAACTAATTAGACATAGAGGTGAGCTCCTGACCAGAGTGACCACGCCGGCCACGGCCATTACTGCCTACCCCATCATCTGTAGCTAGTCCTCTCCGCGGACGCATATTATTCTCATCCGAGCTGGGACAGAGGGAGTCGGACAGACTAACAATACTCATTCATCATTCAGGATTACGGACGAAGGACAGAAATACTGACGGAGAAACTGCAAGAGAAAACTGAGGATGGTCCTCAAAATAATGATCATGGCCGTGGCGACGATATCCGCCGATCCTCGGTTCCGCTTGGCAAGATCACTTCTCAGCAATAATTGCGAAGAAAACGAGGAAGTTCAAGACAAACAAGACGAAGGGGGAGGCATTGATGCGGCAATCGAAATATTCGCCGCCCTACTGGAGGAAGTGCGCACAACCCAAGGCGACAACTGTGTAAATGCGGCGCTATGTCAATTTGAATATGGTAATGCGTTGTTTCGTGCGACTGTGAGGAGGACGCCGTTAGATAAGAACAATTGCAATGATAACAATGAAAGAGGGGATATTCTCGATGGCGATTACAGGGATTCGAAACCAGCGGCGAAACTAGATGGCCAGCGAGAAATTATTGCAGCAGCAGCCATGAAGCGGTCAGCTGCCGATGACTATGATTCGATTCCAATGCCCACGAAACGAGTCAAGATAGAGACGGACGATTCCCTGGCAATCGATAATGGAGCATGCAGCAAGGACGTTGGACTGACTGCGGAAACGGATGACAACGATGACGACGACTTGGCCTTGGCTCTGGAAATGATGGATACAAGTTGGTCAATTTTGCTTTCACATATTACTACTGAGAGCCCTAAAAACAACGAATTAAGTGTTCTGGATGATAAATCTCGAGAGAATCAACAATGGGCTAAAGAACAAATTCCACGAGTCATACGATGCATCGGCGATTTGTACTTCTTTCGCGAAGAATTTGCGGATGCAGTCGATATGTACCTGAGGGCGATGCAATATCGCGAGGAGGCTTGGGACAGATTGAAGCAATTTAGTGATCAAAATAGTTCTAGTGAAGTCAACGATCTAGAAAAGTTGCAATGTCAACGACTTTTGGTTGAGACATATGCGCTTATAGCCGAGGCATTGCTTTCATGTCCAAACGACGGGGATGTCGTTTGTCACCGCAGCGATGAGAATGAAAATGATGGAAAATCAGCATTCGAAGCAAATGCTCAATCAACAAAGAAAACGATTTTAGTCAAGGCGATGGACAGAGTGGAATATGCACAAAGTTATTATGACATGGCAAGAGCTGGATTAGAGGAAGTGCTCTGTAGATATGGTAAAATGGCAGCTTCAAATGTTGATCTACGCAACGAAAAAGAGGACATTGGTTATTTAGTTATGTCTATAGTGGGTGTTGGAAATTCGTTAAGTGAACAGAAATGACGGTGCTACAAGACCAGTATTTGATGCTGCCTCGACTCTGCTGCCTCCTTCTAAAAGAATACTTCATAATTCCGTATTTACTTCATCGATCAAAAATTAACGTTCTCTTTTCTGTTGTCGGCAATCACAATGATGGAGAAAACCGTGACATCATTGGGCCTAAGACAAT
This sequence comes from Discostella stelligera, assembly GCA_036939735.1. NCBI lineage: Eukaryota > Bacillariophyta > Thalassiosirophyceae > Thalassiosirales > Thalassiosiraceae > Discostella > Discostella stelligera. Next base: position 5,702 of record JALLBB010000444.1, on the reverse strand, counting down.
GCGCCATTCATCATCATTACCAAACTTCACATCTGGCAAAACAAACTGCACTACTACGACATACTACCTCTATCTTCTCAGACAGAGGTGTGCTACCAAAGCATCAGCAATACACGTTTTGCACGTAGGTTCTCCGTAGAGTAGTATTGCCGCGAACAAGAAAGAAACGACTCAGCCAGGTGCTTCCAATGTTCCAGCAGTTCAGAGAGATGCGCACAAAAGTGTGTGGCCATGCACAGTAACAGGAAGATTCATCCTCTAACTTTATTACCTATTCCAATTCGGACCGATCGTTTTCGCATTCCAACATCAACATCTATCATTGTCAACTCATTCTTCAAGGCTGTTACCTTTTCATGGTATCTGGCCATCTAACATGACCATGGCATCCGCAACACAGCAACAACTAGAACACCAAGGCGACGGAAAGTTCCATTTTGCGATAGATCGCGGTGGGACCTTCACCGACGTGCACTGCATTCTACCCAACGGCAGTGAGATTGTGTCGAAATTGCTCTCCGTCGATCCATCCAACTATGACGATGCTCCCACCGAGGGCATCCGCCGCATTCTGGACGAGCACGACCCCACCGGGAAGAAATATCCACGCGGTAGGGTGGTGGATACATCATTGATTGGAAGTATTCGAATGGGAACGACCGTGGCTACTAATGCATTGCTGGAGCGAGAGGGAGAGCGTATGGGACTTGTTATTACGAAAGGATTCGGTGATTTGTTGAAGATTGGGGATCAAACTCGAAGTGACATGTGAGACATTTTTATGACCTGAAGCTGTTGTTTGCAATCCATCGTTTGCGTTTGCATCTCACTTAGCGTTCCCGCATCTTTACAGATTTGATCTAGCTTGTAAGGCACCAGAGGTTCTGTATGAAGATGTGGTAGAAGTGGATGAAAGGGTCATGCTCGCTGAATTTTTTGACGAGAATAGAAGTGACGAAGAGATTGAATTGCTGGAGCAGAAGTCGCAGTCAACTCAAAGCGTCATGCCAGGGAGTCAATGGTCTTCGAATTATCCGAAGGCAGGGATTGGGAAACGTATCAAGGGCGTAACAGGGGAGAAGGTGGGTTCAGTTGTAAATGCAATCGCCATTAATCGCGCTCGAGCGTCCGCCCACACTGCGCCGTGATTGCATAAATAATCAGGTGATCCCAATCCGCGTCCCTGACGCTGATGATGTGCGTACGTCCCTTCGCAAGTTGGCAGATAAGGGAATCAAGTCTCTTGCTGTAGTGTTTCTTCATTCTTATGTCTATCCTGAACACGAAAAAATGGTGGGAGATATAGCCCAGTCCATGAATTGCTTCTCGGAAATTAGTTTATCTCACGAGGTCATGAGCATGGTCAAGCTGGTACCTCGTGGACACACTGCTTGCGCGGCGGCTTATCTCACTCCTAAAATCACTGAGTATCTGGATGGATTTACGAAGGGGTTCGATGCCGGACTCATGACGAACGTGCGATTGGACTTTATGAAATCAGATGGTGGCTTGACACCGGTTAACAACTTTGGTGGTCATCAGGCTATCTTGAGCGGACCTGCTGGAGGTGTCGTGGGCTATGCAAAAACTTCGTATCGCCCGTCGTTTGACGGCGATGGCAACTTATCAAACAAACCTTTCCCGATAATTGGATTTGATATGGGAGGAACGTCAACAGATGTATCCAGATACGACGGAGCGCTTGAGCATGTCTTTGAGACGACAACCGCCGGAGTATGTATTCAAGCTCCACAATTAGACATTCACACTGTTGCAGCAGGAGGAGGATCACGACTGTTTTTACAGAACGGTCTCTTTGTGGTAGGTCCTGAATCGAGTAAGGCGCATCCAGGACCTGTGTGCTACAGAAAAAATGGGTACTTGTCTGTAACAGATGCCAATGTTGTGCTTGGAAGGGTGATTCCTGAACATTTTCCGAATATTTTTGGACCCAACGAGGATGAACGCTTGGATCTCGAGGGGGCTCGGATGGCATTTCAGAGACTTTCTGAGGAGAATAAGGATGTCAAAGGCACAATTGAGGAGCTCGCATATGGATTCATTCAAGTCGCCAACGAAGCAATGTGCAGGCCGATTCGAAATCTCACTCAAATGCGGGGATTCGACATAACAAAGCACGCGTTAGCATGCTTTGGAGGTGCTGGCCCTCAACACGCCTGCGCCATGGCAAGAGCGCTGGGAATATCCAAAGTTTACATCCATCGGTATGGTGGTATTCTTTCGGCGTATGGCTTATCAATGGCAGATGCCGTGGTAGAAGAACAGGAACCCGCAAAGGAGGTATACGCTGTAGCGAAAACTGGCAGTGGAGGTTTCGATGAGGATCAGGATCCGTCGTCACGAACCAGAGAAGCTCGCCTCGAGCATCTGGCATCAAAAGCTCGTGCAGCTCTCGTGAAACAAGGATACTCTGAAAATGCAATAGTGATCGAGAAGTATTTGAATATGCGTTATCAAGGGACTGACAATGCGATCATGATCAAAGAGAGTACATCTACGGATACTGAGCTTCCGTACGCGAAAGCATTCATCGAGCAATATCATCGGGAGTTTGGATTTGTTTTGGAGGGACGAGATCTATTGATTGACGACTTTCGTGTCAGAGCATTTGTCCCTGGTGCGTCTCTTGCTCCCCAACATGCAGTGCCGCTACTCGGTTCACCCCCTCCAGCTGGAAACACTAGAGCCTACTTTGAAAATGGATGGGAGAATGGTGAGCTCACTTTTCTATCTTTACAATGCGTTTGTTTTCTCGCCTATGTGAAAATATTCACCTAGCGCACACAATCCTTGTTTACTGAAGTATCCACCTACAACTACGAGGATTTGAGTCCAGGTCATGAAATAGTTGGCCCAGCAATCTTGTTCCAGTCTATCAGTACAATTGTTTTAGAAATTGGCTGTACTGCATTTGTATCTGCAGACGGTGATCTTGATATCACTATACAGCGAAAGAAGTATGTGGAGAATAACGACGAGACATCAGAGATCAAAGAAGATCCAGTACAATTATCTATTTATGCACATCGATTCATGGGTATCGCAGAGCAGATGGGTAGAACACTATCGCGGACAGCGATTTCTGTTAACATCAAGGAAAGGCTTGACTTTTCTTGCGCACTTTTCACCAGTGATGGCGGACTAGTTGCAAACGCTCCTCATATCCCTGTTCATCTTGGAGCCATGCAGTCTGCAGTAAGGTTTCAGGTAGAGTATTGGAATTGTGAAGGGCGAGAGGGTATTAAGGAAGGGGATGTATTTGTTTCCAATCATCCTCAGTTGGCAGGTGGTTCACATCTACCCGATATAACAGTGATCACACCTGTTTTTAACGATGGAGAGATTATTTTCTTCGTAGCTTCACGTGGCCATCACAGTGATATTGGCGGTATCACGCCAGGATCCATGCCACCGCACTCCACTAGCTTGGAGGAAGAAGGTGCAAGTATTGTTGCATTCAAATTGGTCAAGGATGCAAAATTTCAAGAAGAAGGAATCACTGATATCTTAGTCAATCAAAAATTTGAGGGAACACGGAATCTCAAGGACAATCTCAGTGATCTACGGGCTCAAGTAGCCGCTAACAACTCTGGAATTCGTTTGCTTCAAGGCCTTGTCAAAGAAAATGGACTTGAGAATGTCAAAGCGTACATGTTCTTTATTCAGCGAAATGCCGAAAGTGCTGTCCGGCAGATGTTACAGCGCTTTGCATCTACTCATGGAGATCGCGCGATGGCAATCGATCACCTTGATGATGGAACGCCTATTCAACTTGTAATTGATATCGATCAAAGAACAGGAAGTGCCTGTTTTGATTTCGAAGGAACGGGGCCGCAAATGCTAGGAAATCTCAATGCCCCTCCAGCAGTTACATACTCGGCAGTCATCTACTCACTGCGAAGTCTTATAGGACAAGACATTCCTTTGAACCAAGGTTGCTTGGCCCCTATAGAATTCAAGATTCCGAAATATTCATTGTTGAACCCATCCGATAACGTTGCTGTCGTTGGTGGAAACGTTCTTACCAGTCAGCGAGTGGTAGATGTAGTACTCAAAGCTTTCAAAGCCTGTGCTGCTAGCCAGGGATGCATGAATAACCTCACATTTGGTGATGAGAGGTGAATTTTCTTCCAACTCGTTTCTTCACAATTGTTGTTTTGCTCAACGAATTGAACCCTTTTTTCACTTATCTCTTTTCAAGGTTTGGATATTATGAAACAATTGCTGGAGGATCAGGGGCTGGGCCAACTTGGGACGGTCGCTCTGGCGTTCACACTCACTGCACCAACACAAGAATCACGGACCCTGAAATATTAGAGAGGAGATATCCTGTGCTATTGAGGCAATTTTGTTTGAGAGCTGGTAGCGGTGGAGCAGGATTGCACAGGGGTGGGGAGGGAGTCATTCGTGAGATTGAACCGTTACGCCCTTTGGTAATGAGTATTCTGAGCGAAAGACGAACGCTCCCCCCCTACGGTTTAGAGGGTGGCGATCCAGGAAAGGTGGGTAGAAACTTACTAATAAAAGATGGCGAGATCGCTTTCAATATCGGAGCAAAACGAAGTGGGTTAATCAAAGCAGGAGAAAGACTTTTCATTGAGACTCCTGGTGGGGGTGGGTATGGCAAGCTTAAATCTTGATGGTATTTAACAAAAAATGTACGCTTTTACAGACGTTTCTAGGATAGAGCGCGCTGATTCCCAGTTCTTATATTAATCTTGGTTCTTTCCTTTTTAATCAAACGCAGATTCAGCGAAACCACGGCATTGACAAAAGGTATGCATCCAATTTTGATTCAAAGTTCGTAGACTTGATATCAAATCTTCCGGATTTATTCCCTTCCGTCGGGTCGACCTGAATATCCTCCGGGCGATATAATGGTGATCTCACGACACATTCAACCCAAATATCGGAGTAGATGTATTTCAATGCCGTTTGGAAAGATGTTCTGGTAGTGTCTGCCCCCGGAGCACGTGCACCGATAGTGTTCATTATGGGATTGTTGTTAGTGTACATTGCTATTCGAAGACCTGATATGGTTTCAAAGCAGTGGAGTGTTCCAGCTCCCGTTCTGACCGATTGCAGAGCTTTACATTTACAGAGAAGTATCGATCCATGAAAAATGATGTTGAGTGATCTGTATGAAGCTTGTCGAAGGGCATCTTATTTTTGGCACATACCTGGTGAGCCGTTCTCTGGAGTGAGACTACCGACCAACTCCCGAAGACTGAACAACATGCCAAAGATTAATTTCCTCTGTTCCGACAATTGTTCGGCATCTTGCAGAGATGATTGCTTCGAGGAGGTATAACGTTTTGTGAACAGGGTCTTGCCCTTGCGATCGAAGATGTGGATGGCGTGAACTGTCATTTTTCTATTTCATTAGCATGTAATCTTTCCGAACATGGAGCGAGCAATGTATTGTTCGTAGAATACAAGGCCCATAACTCTCTTGAGAGTGTGTCCCCGCGAAGCCTCTTATCTCTCTCTAGGTAGATAGGTACCTACTTACTCTCTCTCTCTCTCTCTAGTTCTACATAGTTGTTGTTCTACATGGAAATTCTACCTCCTCGCGGTGTTTTATGCGTGCATTCTACCTTTTCTTGTAGAATTTCCTGACCTCCGAGCCGGGAGGAGGGGGGCTTTCTCATGCGATATCTAGTAAATTTGTGCGGTGAGGT
>JALLBB010000443.1:0-15342 GCA_036939735.1 Discostella stelligera | reverse complement strand
ATTTTATATGCGAAGGTGTTCTTCTTAAATGAACTGCATCACATCGATAATTGACTAAAACTAAAGCGACCCTATACTTTTAGGAAAAATTATCATTATACTGACAATTTACCCATAAAGAGATAGAATAAGCCTCTGAGATTCACTGAGGCAAGCTTTCTCGTGCATCTTGTTGACGAAACACTGGGACTGAGAAACAGCGATCCGAAAAGACGCGAACGCGAATAAAACAGAGTGTGACTCCTCGACGGAATGGAGCCTAATTGAGCGTAAGCAAGCAGAGCCAGGACCGCCACAATTGGATCATTACCATCGCGCCAGAACGGCCTGCACATTCATCCAGCGACGACTATGGCGAACCTCACTGACAAGAATGATGAAATCGTTATTGGTTCCGATGTCAATGAGGATTTGATGAATGGTGTACATCATCGAGGCCATCAACAGCAGAAACATCATACGCAGATTGAGGTTTTGAATGGACATGGGGTTCATCAAGGGCATCCGGAACAGTCAGATGCAAAGAGTAATGCTCACGTGAATGGGGATGCTGATCGTAGGCTACTTAGTACATCCCTCCTTAATGCTACGTTACCAAACCTAAAGAATCGTAAATTGATCAAAATAAGATTGAATCCAGGAGAAAAATCTGCCAAGCCACTCATGGTTACAGTAGCAATCGATGCATCGACTACACACGGGTTAGGGGACATGCATGATCTTTCATTGGGAGTGGGGCAACAGGTGCAATTGAAGCACAATGAGAATGATCGGGGGGTGAAAACATTGGAAATTTCATTTCAGCCTTCTCAACTAAAACACGACTTAATAGATTGGGAGCCTCCGCTTGTCCTCTCCGATGAAGAGGGTGGAAGGCGAGTTGTAGATACTACCGAGCAACAAGTTCAGCCACCATCCGCGCCGAAAAACCAATTCACTGTCAAATCTACATCATCGATGATGACCTCCAAAAGTGATGGAGCTGCACTGAAAGATGACACCGTCTCAGAGATTCTACCTGCGACTCAATCATTGTCTAAATTCGCTGTCAACGCCAACACGGAGGCATCAGAAATTGATGTTCCGAAATCAGCAAAACCCATGGCCCCAGTCGTCAATAAACTTGATCCGTTCAACATTCCATCAACCCTCACACATACCGTTCATAAACTGACACCGACAGAGAAGGTTGGAATAGCCTTTCGCAAGGCCAACGATACAGTAATAATCGAAAAAATTGTTCCTGGGTCTCCAGCGGATGGAGCCTCTTTGTACCCTGGTTATGAATGTTTGTCTATCAATGGACATCGTTTACGAAGTGCTCGACGGGCAGCGGAGCTTGTTAGAGAAAGCGAGAAGAGTTTGAAACTGGTGGTAAGCAATGCCCCGCGACCTCCAGGTACCTTGTACACGATGATTTCTCTGAGGAATCAATCGGAGTTGGGCAAAGATTTCGCCATGGGAATGCATTTCAAATTGAAGCATGGTTTGGTAAAGCTGGTCAACATCGACGCGAATAGTCCTATTGCAATCACCTCGATGAAGGTGGGAGACTTCATCCTCGCCATTGACGGAAGGGTGATCGCGAGTGTGGACAAGGCAGTCGAAGCACTTTCGAAGTTTGAATATGATGGTATGGTGCCGATTCTATATTTCAGTTTGCGTCAACTGCGCGTGAGCTTGGTAGAGAAGGTTATAGGAGATTTATGGAAGAAGGAGTGGTCAACTGAGTACAAAGAGTGTGTCATCCTTCAACCAGGACATCACTCGTTGATTCCGTGGACATTGCGTTTCAAGGACGACGGAATGTGTACGTTGCTTGACCCGCTTAGGGCCTTCCGAAGAAGCTCGGGAGGACGCAGTATGGCCTCTGTTCCTCCGGCTCTCCATTCTATTGTGGAAACGATTAATCTCGGTGTCGCGCGCGTCTTGTCAGCTATTCGAGATGGTGTAGAACTTGCAGCTTCGAAAAATGTCAAGAAGTGAATCACGTATTTGGTATCAAAAGTGAGTTTGTGAGACATGTATTGTGGGATCAGCGCGTGTTTTTAATTGTGGAATCCGAATCAATCATTTTGAAGATTATATTGAGTGGCAGAAGGTATCATTTTCTGTGATTGCTCATTGCATGAGTAAAAGAGTATTTAATATTGAGTCATAATTCACAATCATATTGTCTAGCAAAAGAGGACCTGAGTTTGTTCCGTCTTTGCACATGGTAATTTCTTACAAATATAGTAAACAATCGGCACATCGGCAGAGCAAGAAAGAGAGCAGCGTAAAAGCGAAACACATGTAGCAGTTTCAACACAAACACTGATGCAATCGCTGCCAGCTGACTTTCACGGGAAATCGAAGTATTAGCCAAGGGCATCGATAGCAAACCGCCAGGTTTCATTGAATTGAGCGCCCAGATAATTCCAGTAAAATTAAGTAATCCCAGTACAACACACTGACCAAATTGCTGTCGCGTGAGTCCAGTAAGAACAAATGGTTGTTCATACAGATAGGTTGGATTTTCAGCAGTGCTGGTATTCATAGAGGAACCGAAGTTAATCTCCTCATCCTCTTTGTACAAGATGGAAGATATGGGGGTTGTATCGATCACTGACGGAGGTGCAAAGGTAGAACAGTCAAAGTTGAGTGGCGCCCGACTGTTAGACTCAGCCACCAATTCGGGGAAACAGAATTTAGCATCAATACCGGAAGACTGCACTTCATTAATTGAATTGCGATAGGCGGGTTTCCCATTAAAATGTGTGACAACCCGTAAAGTCTCACGTATGGCAGATGGATCATTTGCCGACGCAGGAGGATTGTCCACAAATGGCAGCAACTCACGGAGTGACACGCCCGATCCTTGAGATCTGGATGATAAGGATATTATAATCGATGCGCGAAACTTCCATTTCTCAAGTTCTTTCAATGACACGGGAGAGTTATGTTCGCCAGTAGAAGAATAGTCGCTCGGACCGAATAGAAACTCAACAGCAATGGAAAGAAGACCTCGTTGTTGTGGATGATCGCATAATGTTTGATCGGTATGTCGATCGAATTCAGTGTCATCATCCTCATTTTGTCCCCACCTCCCTTGCATCATCAAAGCAACGCCGTTGATCGTATCGCTATCCATGTTTCCCCAACCTCTTGTATTGCGCAATCTCGCCCATCTCGTTCTCATACTTCCCAATCTCCACCAGAAGAATGGATGAACAGGATTGCCGCAAAATATACTCATGGTCATGGCAATATCACCCGCAATCTCTCTCAAGAAGGGATCTCGCTGACCATCTACGGCATTTCCACAGATGGCATATAACCAAAGTATTTGTCGCAATTGAAAGATAAGATATCGTAGCTTCTGCATCAGTGGATGATGTCGGCCACCACCACCGCCGTGGCCGTTGCCGCTGCCACGTGCCAACGCAACGACTGCTGCGACCAATAGACATATTCCAATAATGATTAGTACCGCTAAACTGATGATAAGTCCGAATGCTGTGACACATTTGAGAGCCTTCACGATGCCTATGGATAGTAAATGGAGTTTGTGTCTGAAGTTCGAGCGCCGTCTATATTTCTTGGCCCGTTCCTCAAAATCATGGGGGAAGGTGAATACCATGGTAGTCGTTGCACCGACTGCACCATCCCCCTTTTCACCATGATCGACTGCACCAGAAGCAGGAGCAGTCTCATTGGAAATCATAATTTCCACCGTTTCGAAGTGGAAGCTTGCGCCATCTTCTCCGCCACCCACGGCCGATAACAGTCCGCATAATTCGCGAGTTGCCTCCTCGACGCTCAGGCCCAATTCCGAAGTGAGATGGGCGGGACGGACGGTTATGGTAGTAGTGCCATTCTGATTCTTTTCTTTTCTCGCACGACGCACCGCTTCGAGGATGCGCTCATCGAGTGGCGTGGAGTTGTTGTTGAGAGGGGCTTGTTCCTCGTCATCGACGTTGAGGGAAGTGATGATTGTCATGGTCTTTTCCAACCTTTTCCAACAACAGATGGTTCGTAGAATAGAAGTGTCTGTAGAGAATTCTCCTCGTTTCCCGCCAATGTTTCACTTTGTCCTTTCGTCTGTCCGTCACTCTCTATCGTACCGTAAAACAATCTCCACGTGTCTTGGCCCCTATTTCTTCCACGTGGATCTCTTCACGACGTAAGCCTCAGCAGCTAGCGCTGCTGCATGCAACCCCTTCAACTTCGCAAATCCAAAAAAGTGCATCCATCAAACAATTGTAAAGTATTGCGTCAAATAATCGCCATGGCGGGTCTAGCAATCCTCTCTCGATGGGGATTCCTCCCTCTCCTCCTACTCGCTGCATCCTTATCCCCCGCAGCCGCAAAAGCGATCACTCTCGTAGATTCCTCTGGGTCGCTCACCAAAGCGCTGCTCCCGACCCCAAACGCAGTCACCGCTGGCGACGATGGCATCGTCGCCCTCCTCTCTTCGCCAGGAACGCCGGGCAGTCTCTTTCCCTCATCATCCACGACCGTTGACATTGAGAACAACATCATTCGTTCTCCGGGTGCTTCTCTCGAGGAGGAATCGTCTACGTCGTCTCCGGGATTATTGGCTCGCGGGATTGGCGCCGCGGCTGCCGGGTCGATCGCCGGGGCGGTGGTTCTCACGGGGGTAACGTTGGCGGATGTCGAGGTGGGGTTGGATTGCACTCGACATGGGCGAACGCTTGCCGAAATTTTTGCCAGTGTGCTGCGAATGGACGAGAACAGGACGAAGGGACCGATTACGTTGATTATCGCGGTGCAATCCGATGGCGGCGATGATGAGTTGGATGCCGACGCGATTGGGGAATGCGTGGAGGAGATTTTCGACAGTGTTGCCGCGGCGATTGTGGGCAATGTGGATGTCAAACTTGGCAACTACTTTTCCATTCAATCAAAGTTAGTTTCCAATTCAGACGATGTTGCCAAGGTCATGTCCGATGCTCGGTCGGCTGCCAGAGGTTTGTCGTCACCCACTCTACCCACGGCTTTTGCTGACATTTACAAACGAATCGCATCCTCGTCGGATTATGCCGATCCTACTCCCGTCGCCGAGGCGATCTTGGCATGCAATGATGCATACTCTCGAGCATCACGCACTTGTCGCGCAAAAATTGCCGCATGGAAGCATCGCATCAGTCGCAACCTTCTGGTGCCGAAATTTGGTAGCAATGCCGAAGAATTGTTATCACGTACCCTGGATCTATTCGATAGAGATACTATGGCTGCGGCAGGGCTGCCACGTGCAGGCAAAGAGAGGTTGATAATTCGTAAGAAGTTGCAAGATCGTACCGAGGGAATATTGAAAAAGTTATTTGTTGATCAGATGGCCGTATTGGAAAAGAACGTACTCAAAAAGTTCCAGAACACACTGTTGCAAAAGCTAGATAGGGATGCGTCGGACCCATCCAAATTCTATGAATCCAATGCTAGTGCATTGCGCACGGCTGCTCTGGCGTTTGCGGTGGGTGCTTCGTCGCTGGAGGTGCCGTCGCTATCCCTCACAAAATCAAAGGCGGTACAAGAGATGGAAAGCAAGCTTAACAACGTTTTGTTATCCTTTCCGGACTCGCCCGCTGCTAAGATCAAATCGCTCGCCAAGGTAGAACGGACCGTATCTAAAAAGAAACAACCCAATGAAGGTTCCATCAGTGTAGCCTTGGATATCGTGGCCATGATCCGCCCCGATGGGTTTGGCAACTTTCAGGGATTTACAGGGTATCAACTGGGGCCGCATAGTATTACCGTGGGGGTACACAATGATGCTGATGATCCGGGAGTGATTTCGCAGTTTGGTGGTGTGAGACCTCCCTTTTTGAGGGTCCAGCCGAAATTGAAATTGGACGTTGAGCTATAACATGTTTCGTGACCTAGTACGACACAACTAATATCAATTCATTGCAAACTTAATAGAACACCCTAGAGAGATTACACGGGCGTTGCAACCTATAGAAACTCGTCATCTTCCAACTTCTTCTTGTTCCTTGCATCTGCGTTTGCCTGCATCGGTTCTTCTCCCAACAACTGGACTCGAAGACTGTAATCATCAATCAATTCCGGATGCACGTACATGGGTAAACCCTTCACCACAAAATTGCAAAATGGTCGCGAATTATTCTTCGGAGGCGGGGACACATCCGTGGTAGGGTCGAAAACAGTTTCAATCCTTCTCGCCAGTATATCACGTGTGACAATTTTGACTGATGACGCTGCGTCTCCTCCATTGCCATCCTTCAGAGAGGGGAGACGCTCAAGGGTATGAACATACGGTGAAAAACAATATCCCAATAGTGCTGTGGAGCCTATAGCCGTTAACCCGGCAGTGGCGATGATAGCAAGCTGTCCGGTGGCCGGGACAGAAGATGCTCCAAATAAGGAAATTGCCGGCAACCCAACGAGGCCGATGCAGGCCGAAATGAGTGATACGCGTTTGAGTTTCAGGGTCAGAGATGCAAATGGACCTTCATACACGAGAGATGATTGGTGATTTTGGGACTGCGCTGATCCGACCAATGAGGCCTCCTTGCTACTGAACGGTCGAGCGTTGCAATGGTGTAGGAAAACATATTGAGGGAGCCCACGACGAAAGTCCTGTGATAACGAGGGTGATGGAGGTGCGGCTGTCGCCGATGATCGGTTGAGTAATGCTCTTGCCCCATAGAGACTACCACGAATGGAAGAAAGGTGTCTCGAAGGACAAGATTTCGAAGGAAGGGTTGGCAAAAGGCGGAGGACACGAAGAGACATGGTGCAGGGTGGAAAAAGTTCAATGGTTGTGTGGTAAAGGTAAAGAGTTATGTTGCAGAAAGTAATCAGTAATTTTCACGTTGTGGTTTGTGGTTAGGGTGTGGAAAACGGAGAAGAAGAAGGAGAGGAAAAGTTTCGACTGCTTTTCATGTTCGTCGGCGGAAGACGGGACTGATTGCGACTGCTCCATGCTCTAGAGAGATTCCATGCTGCAGGTGCTAACTGCCTGTTAAACAACTTCTTGTCAAAACTCTAGCGGTTGTGAAACACATGATGATCGATGATGTACTATGCCGAAAATTGGGAACATGATAATTGGGATTTGGTAAGAAAATACAACCTATTCATTTATTTTGGGAACATCACCACTCGTTACACCGAAGGCGATAACTGCACCACCATCGGCAACGGTCACTACTCGCACAGGAATTCCGCTTTTAGGACTATTCCAGCTTCTTTCTTCGCCTTCGCCTTGTTCGACAAGGGACACAAGTGAATTAATAATATCAAATGTCGGCCCGATACGAAATGGCATCACGGCAACTCCAAAGTCTGGTAGTCCAGGATTGGACCGCTTAAAGTGTGCATTGGGATTGTATGCATAAAATGCCAGGTGCAGATTGATTGTCGTTTTCTCTATGCGAAATTCACCATCGTTGGGATAAAATACGACGCAGGGAGGAGGTGCGGTGGCGACATCATCACTTAGTAACATGCGTAGAGGACGAGTTCGGTAGCGCTCCCTGCTTGATTTAAGTGGAATACAATTACCATCATTATCAGGTAGTTTTGTGTCCTGCTGGAGTTCGTTTATCATTATTGGTATTCTGTCGGAAAGCGGATCAATATTCTGTGACGTCTTCTTCTCCGACTTCGTCGAAAGAGATTGCTGTTGCATCTTGCAAAGCAATTTCATTCTTTGGTTTGTGTAGCGTATCAAAATATATCCCTGCGAACGAAGATGCGCGTACGCCAAGTAGGCAGCAAGCGGAATTTTGCATTCAGGCAACATGATGCAAAGCAGTTCTTGCGTAGACAATATTTTTGTTTCAGGGATTTTGCTTGCGTCGCTACAGGCAATGTTGTGGTGCGATGATGATTCAATTCTCAGAAGTCCTCGCATATGCAAGAAAAGAGCTTCTTCTGGATGGATCCGCTCCTCAGTGATTGTGACCTTATGCGCGTTTGTTTGTGTTGGGATCGTTTGTAATCCTTCGTCCTCATATTCTTTGCCATTACTATCAGTACTCCTCGAACTGTCCAAAATTTGATGCCTGGATCTTTTTTCGCCTGCAACCACATCATTCGGTGTCACTGTTAAAATAGACCTGACAGGTCGAGAGAAGCCACATGGGAAGGATTTTCCCCTCGCGTCAATAATTCGGACGTACCCGCCGCCATTAGTCTGAGCGTCCTCGCTATTTTTTTCAGTGTATGGCGGTACATAAATACCCCAAGGTCTTCTATCAATGCTGCCTTGTACGGAAGAGATGTTTTCTGTGTCGATTGATGGCGACCAATTCTCCATGATGTCAGCGGCAGCGGTAGTGGTAGCGGCTCAACCTGATGTAAGAAAGAGGGTAATAGTATTAGTACTTGATGAAGAATGAGGCATTTTTGATTTTGGTCGATTGCTTTGCTCGACGATACGATGACGGCTGACGACGATAGAGTATCGTAGTGTATCGATAGAGCGATAGAGTGATGAGTGATGAGACTCACATAAAAATGAAAAAGTTGTCCGTCTGGGACCGCGTACCTAGTACGGTAGGTAGGTATGGGGATAGGACCCATTTTCATTTGAGAAGAGAACATTTTTCTAATAAGAATCATTATACTGATTCCGAAGCAAGTACGATAAATTTTGTACTATGCTGACAATAGGGTTCTTCACTGCAAGGAAACGAGCTTTCTTTTTTCTCGTATTAAAAAACCAATATTGTAAAGGCGCCAACCAACAAGTAACAGTAGTACTACGCCCCGAGCGGCATCATGCATCTATCAGATGATAGCATAGCTAGTATCAAGCACCGGAGTTGGTCCATGGTCCTAAAAGGTTTTCATTCGTCGGCATCTCTTCCTTGAGAATGGCTTCATCCTTCCAAATTTTTGGGTCAGAGATGCGAGTGATCTCGTAGCCGACTTGAATTTCATACAAGCCGCCACTGCCATCAGCGCACCCACACACAAGCATTGGCAAGCTCTGTCACCATCGCCGCTGCTACTGCCACCAATAAAGTGAGAGGAATTGTGTGTCCCGTCAGTTCAAACCAGTGGAATAGTTAAAAATAATGGCAGGTCCCGAAACCCGCGGGGATGCACTCAATTCGACAACACCGACGGGAAGCTACACATTCGATGAGTCGGAGGATGGAGAAATAAATTCATCGAGTGATTCCGGCAGGCCATCCCAAAGCAACATGAACAGTGGTGGCACGACGAGTACTAGCATCAGCAAGAGCGCACGGTACCAGTCTGCCCTGACAGCGAGGGCGCGTCAGCGGCAAATGAGACGAATGCTGGAGCGAGATGGGTCGGGAGAGTCTCCAGGAAGTACAGATGGAGTCCCATCTCCCAAAGGGGGAGAGTATAGAAGCAGAGGACGCAGCGACAACCTAGTGGGTAGTAACAGTCCAAATACCCCGGGAACTCCGGCCAATCCGACTTCGGAGCTGGCAAAATTAAGGGCACTACTTTCCAACGGCAATCGCAGCATCGGTATCAGCAACAGTGAGAGTGGTGAAAATCCGAGCCCAAACTCACAAATACTTCTTGCTACCTTATACGAAAAACATCGAACTCGTTCATTGTCAAGAACTAGAGAGGCTCCATCGTTGCCTTCTTCGCCTTCGGAGGAAAGCAATACCCATGGAGGTGGAGGTGGGAACCGCCATCTTACCCGCACGCCATCATCTCCCGATTTAGTTACAAGTGATCCTCCAAGCCTAATTTCTCCACCTAGACTAAGCAGTAATCTAGCGATAGTGACACCTCGACAATCAAAACATGAGCACGGGGAGAGTAGAGAACTTGAGAATCACGCTGTCGTCCAGAGTTACGACAGAAAGATACCAGTGTATCAAAGTCAATCATTGCGTGCTGAAAGCCCAATTCAGGCGCCAATCGAAACTAACACCACTGTTCCCCCTGCATCCTCAATTCGCCAACATCGAATGTCAAGTAGTATCACACCGAGTCAGGAATTCCTGCCGGATTGGAATGCAACCAAGGGGGGAGGGGTACTGTCTCCCAGTGAAGTGCAAGATGCCGCCAACTTTACGAGCATACAATTTCAATGTTCCACAGTTAGCGGCGAGGTCGAGATGTTAAGTGGTGATGATGCTAGTTGCTCCAACAACCAATGCTGGCAGAACGAAGTATGGTCTGACGTCTCCCCACCCTCTCCGTTGGCGAGTGGCGAAATCTTCCATCAGGCTGCAGCGGCAAGCATTGTCGCGCTATTATCACCGGATAAGATGGCCAAGGCGGGGCTGATGGCACCAGAAATAAATTCCATCGAGGAAGATGACGCTGCGAAGGATGTGGCGGGTGATTCCCCCACGGGGGTCATTATCTCCCCTGGTGGAACGGATGGTCAAGCTGATGGCTTGGGTGCATCATCGGATATCAGGGGGATGTTGACCTTCAATGGAAATGTAGATCCGAGCTTATCGCGTGGGGGGGAATGGGATGGCATCACTCAGGTTACCCGATCTTTGTTCCATGGGGATGTCGACGACGATGTTAGGCAGTCGATGATTGTTCAGGCATTCCGTGGAAAGATGATCGACTCCTCTCCTCAGTTCGATCAGCTATTAGGTCAAATCAACCGAAGAAGAGGGGTATTTATTGACGGGGCATTTGCCACTCGTCGCAAAAACGCATGTGGGGCACTCAAGATATTGAGCGCCAAGCCGGAGAATCGGATTAAGATTTGTTGGACTGTTGGGGTGCTGCCCGCAATCGCATCCGTGCTAAGTGACGTGAGTGAGGTTATACCTGATGAACATACCCGATCAGCCAATACTGAGGCACGCAATCGTATTGTTAGTACACTGTTGAATTTGAGCGTGAATAAGAAAAATCGATTGTTGATTGTGAACACACCGGGTGTATTAGAGAGTATTTCTCAGACGGTATTACATGATGCCGGTGAAGGACGACAGGGATGTTGCACCGTTCTTTTTTATTTGGCCAAAACTTCCGAGGCTCGCGTCATGATAGTCAAGAGTGCAGGCGTGATGAGTGCCCTTACCAAGGTCATCGAGGTACCAAAAATACATCCAAAGAGTATGCCCAATTCGAAGAGGCGGAAACAAAACCTGGCAAAGATTCTTGAATCAGCATCAAACGATACTGGGTGTTCCTCTAATTATTCTCGGGATAGCTCAGTAAGCAGTCACAGTGGCAGTCGGAGTAGCAAAAGTGCCAGTGAAACTGAAGCAGGGGGCGAATCGATAGACTCGGTGGATAGTACGATTGATCCAGGGGATCTAGAACAAATGGAAATTTCATTTGCCACCGCTGACATCACAGTCCCTCCTTCTCCAGAAGCTGTAGCAGAGGACATGTATGATGCTGATACAAATCGTTTTTTGCATGGTGCTCGATTGAGCGTTTTTGCCTGTCTGTTGTGTCTTGTCAAGAGCCAAGAGAACGCGGTGAGTTTCTTGAAGGATGTCGTTATCCTATGTGTACATTATATAAACAATTGCTCATATATGCATGATAAAACACAGTTCGTAGTAGCCAGGGACGAAAGTATGATCAACACTCTCATAGAGGTATCAAAGCGGCATCTCTCTCCCTCTCACGCACGTGCAATGGCCATCCTCGCCCACTTGACGCGGCATCCGAAAAATTGCCACCTTCTTGTATTCAAATACACATCCTTATTACCCATGCTCCAAGAGGCCACGACATCATCCGATAATGAGGCTCGCCGGTATGCCTTCTGCGCCTTGCAGAACCTTAGCATTGATAAGGCTTGTCGTGCACCCATAGCTCACACGCCGAAGGTTATTTGGTCACTGACTGAACGATGTAAAGATAGGATTGTTGAGGCCGAGTGGATGGCAGCGCTAGCAACTTTGCAAAATCTCTCGGACGAACCGGCGAATCTCATCCAATTTACAATCGTCTATGACTGCATTGGCACCATTATTCAAATTGCTGGAGGAGATGTAAAACGGGGTGAGAAGACCGACTTGGGAAGTTTTATGGCCAAGAATACATTGGCTACTTTGAGTCACTGGTTTCGAAAAATTGCAACCAGCGGGTCTGAACGCTGTGGCGTTACGTTCGGAGGGCAAGACGGCTTGCAAAGTGCACGACTCGAGCCGACTTCCTACAGTCAATGGACTTGATCCTGACAAGTTTTGAGGATGAAGATTGATGCGCCGAAACTACATGTTGATGATATATTTAGATCAAGAAGTTGATGTATGCATGAATCTCTGAATATTTGTTGCCTAATATGTATTGATCTTTGTTATGTTTTATCCTTGTACTCTTAACCACATGAAGGGCGAATGCTCTATTATTGATTCGCTACAGGTATTGATTCGACAGAAGCCGCCGGCCGATGACAACATCCTACTACGAAATTTCTTGGTGCCCCAAAATCTCTGCTCCCCCAAATCTCTAGGAGAATTTTTCATGTTGGTCTGTAGAGATTTGTGTAGGAATCAATAACCAATGCCCTTCACTGGTGATGATGTTCGATACTTGACCATGGCAGCTGCCTACGGTCATACCATCTCTGCCTCCCTTGACTACAAGATAATAGTTTGAACCAATAACTTGGATAGCATGCACAGCTTTTCTCAATCTGTGCTCAAGTTTAAGCAAGGGGGGAGGGGGGATGAGTTGAATTACAGATCATGACAATGGAAATAATCTACTGATAGGTAATCATTTAATTAATATTAATATAGGTCGTATAACTATATTTTTATTTTCATTGATCTCTAACTCTTGGAGCCAATGCTGTTGTCAGCATCCATCATTGGTCATTAGTAGCCATCATGGTCAAACATTGAGCATCATTAATGGGGCAGGACTATTTGTTAGTATATTGATTCCTACAAAAAGCTCTTTATACAATCATTATTAAAATTCTTCCACAGATTTGAGATTTTCAGGAGGCAGAATTTTTTGTGATGGGGTACCTGGATTTTCTTAGTTGAACACGTTGCCAATATTCTGTTAGCAGATGTGTTGAAATATGACATGGTTTTGTCATGTGGCCAACATGTTCATGACATGTTGTCCCATATGTTGGCATGACATGACAGTTGCAATCATTTTTGTATTTGACGTCATTGCCCACATTTCTCCAGTTGCTGACTTGTCGCTGACATGTTACGTTGTGCGCATATGAAAGAGACAGCACACAATACCCAGCTCACCAACGAGTCATGATCAATGGATGTAATATGCCTCACAACAAAGCATTAACAAAGTCCTCTCACTCTGAACTTAGGCATGATATTTCACATGCTTATAAACTACATTGCCTATACAAACTTTAGAGTAATATGTGTAAACAGAGAAGATTTGACATCAAGTTACAGTGATGTGTCTAGCTTGACTTGTTCTAATTCTTCTCAATCTGATTGATAATATATTTCTATGCAAAATCAATGCCAACAGACCAACATTGATGGAGCTAGAATAAACCTGACAAGTTTTGTGGATGACAGATTTTGTTTATGTTCTCAGACTGCTATTTTAGATGACTGTTAGCGAAAAAGTTACCATTTTCAATATTTTTTTCTCACTCAGTTTTTGGACTGAAGAGAAGTTTTACATATAATAATGACCAGTGTCGTGATCTTTCAGAATCCATAATAAAAAGGGTAAAAAAAGATGCCATCTTTTTAGGGAATCACTTAACCATTCACAATGCTATCGCTGCTTCTGCATGTCATTCTAGACTTAATATTTGAACACTTACTGTACCGTATGTAGAGTCTGGTATTCAATCTACATGCACAAAACTACTTGTCAGGGAATCAAAATTGGCCTTGGGGAGGCCAAAATTGTTTTTGGAACATAACTCATTCAATACATAAGATATGAAAAAAATGAGATTGATGTTCCTCATAGTGTTATCTATCATCTATCCATATACACTGTTCGATGCATGATTTGGCAAAATGTCTGCAAGTACAGATTTTTTATCTGTTGGGTCCACAAAAGTGTCAAGTGTATTCAATGACTCAATGAAGTTAAATGATGCAATGGCAAGCTTCAAAGCCAACACTTAACGAGCATTAGCTTCATCAATATTTGACCATATTCATCATATTGGAGCAATCCCAAAATTCCGAGGCGACATATCATATCATAAAAAAACATAAAACATAAAAAAACATAAATTTTATGTTTTGTTATGTTTTATGTTTTTTTTGTTCCCAAAATTCATAAATCATAAATCTCGTCTTACTCTTAAAAAGTTGGTGGTCGCAGTTCACTCGCGAGCACCACACAAATCTTTGTTCCCCTCCCACTCTTCCACCTCCACGATTATTACAATGGAGTATTATTGGTATTATATCTGGCTGTTGATGATAGCCAAGCGAAACAAGGAGGAGGAGGAAGAGGATAGGCCGTACCGACGTGCCCATTCTCGCTACCAGAAGCGATTCCATCGCGCTCTGCCGTACGAGGATCGCCAGCTTCGTCAGCGGCGTATTCCTCGCATCTCACTTCATGATGCCCACAAATCATCGTGGCGCCGGCTTTATTCTTCTGAGAATGATCAGGCCTTAATCACCCTGACGGGGTTTGATCACGCAACATTTCATTACCTTCTGCAGTTGTTTGAACCAATTTTTGACACCTACACACCATTTGGAGATGGAGATCGTATTGAAAAAATATCTCCGCGAGGTCGAAAGCGCGCGGTGACTGCTATTGATATCTTGGGCCTTGTTCTTGCTTGGACAAGGACACGAGGGTCGCTTCTTTCCTTACAGCTACATTTTGGTCTATCGATGACAAATCTGGATACGTACCTTCGCTTTGGTCGACGAATTGTTGTTGAAGTGTTGAGGAAGAATCCACTTGCGCTCATCGCAATCCCAACGCCGGCAAAAGTAGCAGAATACAAGCAACTCGTGAGGGAGAAATACCCAGCCCTGACTGATGTGTGGGCATCGATGGATGGTATGAAAACTCCCATTCAACAAGCGGGTTCAACACACCAACAAGCGTACTTTTACAACGGTTGGAAGCACAACCACTTTGTGACATCTGTCTTCTGCTTCTGTCCTGATGGCACCATTCCCATCGCCTATATGAACCTACCTGGATCAATGCACGACAGTACGATTGCGGAGTGGGGGCGAATATACGACAAACTTGAGAGCTTGTACCAAACGACGGGAGCTATTACATGTGTGGATTCCGCATTTCGTATGAAAAATTCTCCCTACATCATCAAATCATCACAGGAGAATCGTATTGGCGTGGGTGACACGGAAGCAGAGGTGAAACGAGACATCGCACGAAAACGTCAGGCGACGTCGATGAGGCAATCATCCGAATGGGGCATGAGAGCACTACAGTCGTCCTTTC
>JALLBB010000442.1:0-15438 GCA_036939735.1 Discostella stelligera | reverse complement strand
GTTTGGAATCGCACTACTCGCAGTATTGGGCGGCGGCGGTGCCGCGGCATTCTCCGCCGTTGGTCGATCCACTGTCATCACGTGAGTAGTAGTAGTAGTATCTTCATATCATCTGCTTCTTTGAGAGGGGTGTGGCCATGATGTATATAGTATTAGTGTGGTGCGCGTTTGCTCGAGATTATTGGCAAGCAAGGAAAGAGAAGGTATCGAGAATACTATAATATAATTAGCTGACAAAAGTGAAGGAATATTGGAGGGCTCTCTCGCTTCCATATTTTAGGGAAGCGTAGAGGATGTTGCTTGTTTGTGGGGAGAGAGTATGGTACTAGTGGAGAGAGTATGGCAGTCATTCCATCTATCTCTTGTGGGTGACAAATACTACTACCGTGTGGAGACCCTTTGGCTATAGTAGTATACCTTCCCTTCCATTCCTCACTCAATCATCATCTCTCATCGTTTCGTGTTTACCCCTCACAGTCGTTCTTCCTGCTCAGCCACCACCACCCTCTTCTCTACCATGGAAAAACCGAAACAACTCTCCAGATTCGATCGCATCA
The DNA here is from genome assembly GCA_036939735.1 of Discostella stelligera. Taxonomy (NCBI): domain Eukaryota; phylum Bacillariophyta; class Thalassiosirophyceae; order Thalassiosirales; family Thalassiosiraceae; genus Discostella; species Discostella stelligera. Next base: position 14,881 of record JALLBB010000442.1, on the reverse strand, counting down.
AGGNCCAACTCAGCCACCACACTCTTCTCTACCATGGAAAAACCGAAACAACTCTCCAGATTCGATCGCATCAAGGCCAAGTACAAGGGACCGCAAATCCGCATCAACCCCGAAGTCGAGAACGAAGTGGGATTCTCCTACGCATCCTTCGACGAGGCCGTTGCCGCCACCGACTACTCCTTCAACCGAAATGATGTCGTCAAGGGGACCGTCGTGCAGTACGACAAGGGCGGCTGCATCGTGGACATTGGAGCCAAGGCATCGGCCTTCCTACCCCTTCAAGAGGCAGCACTCATACAGGAACAGGGACGGAATATCGAGTCCATCATCGACATCGACGCCGAACGATCGTTCGAAATCATCTCCGAGGAGGACGAAAACGGTCAACTCATGGTGTCCCTGCGACGAATTCAATACCGCGAGGCATGGGAAAATATTATCGCCAAACAGCAGACGGACGAGGCATTCGATGCCAAATGCGTCAGCGTCAACCGCGGTGGAGCCATCTTCCTCGTGGAGGGATTGCGAGCCTTCCTCCCCGGATCGCATTTGACCGGACGCCTTCCCGACGATGACCTCGTGGGTCAGACTTTGCCGCTCAAGTTTCTGGAAGTCAATCAGGAAGAGAATAAGCTGGTGGTGTCGAACCGTCGTGCCGTCGTCGAGACGCAGATGGAAGATCTGTCCCGCGGCGACGTCATCGAGGGAGTGGTCAAGGCCCTCAAACCGTACGGCGCCTTCGTCGAGGTGGGCGGTATGTCCGGCCTACTCCACATATCCCAAATTTCTATGGATCGTATTGTCGACATCGAAAAAGTATTGCAGCCCGGACAGAAGATTAAATGCATGATTATCGATCACGACAAGGTCAATGGACGCATAGCACTCAGTACCAAGACATTGGAGCCAGAGCCGGGCGATATGATGAAGGATCCCGCGCGTGTGTACGAGCAGGCCGAGGAGACGGCGCGTGTTTACCTGGAAAAGCAGGAGGCGGAGCGGAAGAAACGAGAGGCGAGCGCGAAGGATATTGTATTGGGATTGGGTGATGCGTTGGATGATTTGAGCGTGGGAATGGAGGGGGATGGCGGCGAGGGGGGTGATGCGAGCGACAATCTTGATTCTCTGTTGAGCTAAAGAGAATGTATGACTGCATTGCAAGGGGAAATAGAAAATATATAAACGCAGGTTGTTAGTTTTTGTTGATGCGACCTTGTAACATAATCGATACTGAACTCATGATCTTCTCCTAAGTGAGGGTAGGAACATGTTGTTTGGCTCTGGACAGATAATATGTCATGTCGCTCTCTCGTAAACAATGATTTAATGAAGTTGCAGAATAAATATATCATCGTTACTGTACGGTTTTAAGAGATTTAGGATAGAGATTCTAGAGATCACTTTCCTTTCATTCCGCAGTTGTTGGCTTTGGTTGAAACACTGCAAAGGTTGGAGGCGCAGTCATCATCGGCGAGGTGGGAGGGATCTTCTTGTCGCCAGCGAACGACGCCTGAACCTTCTTACCCTTTTTCATCGTCGACAAACCTCGGCTTGGAGGAGGTGCCATCAATGCAGCAAGTGGATCATTGCATGCAGCTGGAGCCGACGGCGCTTGAGCGACGGGAGTTTTGGGAACAATGGGGGGAGGAGCCAATGGCTTCGCTACCTCAGCCGGGTCGTCGCCAGGGAAGATCCAGCGCTTTAGTGTCTCATCGTAATAAGCCTGCATTTCTTCTCCAACGTCTGCGACCGTCGCCTTAGACTCTCCATCACGACGAAGAAGCTTTGAAAGCCACCCCGCGCTCCCTGGGTCCAGGAAGAAATAGTAAGATCAGACAATACAAATATAATCACAAAATGACACAACAAGGTTACTTACTAGGTGGCTCAGAGACAGGAGCCTTCGTCTGACCATCTTTTTTGCCAGCCTGCTGCGGAGTTGGAGGAATTGCACCTTTCCCCTTCTCGTCCTCATCTTTTGTAATAGACTTCACATCAATATCCTTCGTTATCGTACCACCGCCAAATATTGGAGGTGCTGATGCTGGTGGACATTGATGGTCTTTCATTGAAAAGCCACCACTGCCATCCCCGACTGCTAACCCTGCGCGGTCAAAGCTGTGCCTTGCGATTTGAGAACGCTCATCTCCATCGGGAAGACTTGGTTCCACAACAATATCTGCTCGAGAGTTACTCGGCTCTTGTATTTGCTGGTGGGGCAAGCCCGTCTCAGGTAAGATGAGTTCAGGTAGGGTTCGTCCGGGTTCTCGCGGCGAGAGATCATCGTTATCTGTAGCATCCGGATCGATCACAGGCTCATCAGCCTTCGTCTTCTTCACCAACACACTTTTTACAAAACTACTCAGTACACTCCCTCTCGGCTTATTGCTATGATCCCACGATGTTCGCTCAGCTCCGATTGATACGCATATTCGATCGTCAAGTTTCTCTAGCGCTTCGAGAAATTTAGCATCTCTCGTTATTGCACTTCGGGTATTTCCCGACGAAGTTTTCCCTTTGTCAGTATCCAAACCAAGACCTATACTTGAACGGATACTCAGGAGATAAGCCCGCGCCAACTCTTCATGCCCAAAATCAGAAAGAAGCTCAGCGTACCGAAATTTGAATGGCTGCAAAGACGGAATATGTGAATTTCGATTTCCCCGCCGTCGAGCCCATTCGAAGGCTTCCGTTCGTTCAAAGCTCTGAATGGATTCAGGTGTCATGAGTAATTGGTTCATGTTTATCCTATGATCACATCCGATTAGTACGAGGCGGGTGGTATCCTTTAAAGGAGAGCCAAAAGAGCTGGAGGAAACGAGGTAACATACGTGTGCGGCGTGGCAATGCCCTAGTTGGTGAAGTCTATCGCCAAGTGAAAGTACGACTTTTTCCCATTTTTCCTTTTTATTACTGAGTGATAATTATGTGAGTATGAACGAAATAATTAATCCCATTTAGAACGAACAAACACACTTTTGTGATGACGCAAATAAAAGTTGATGACTCACCACAATATTGACACCAATTGCTCCTTCCAATTGTGCCCTAAATCCTCGTACATGTCATCATCATACCAATTGGACTGCTTCGGTGCCCTTTTCCCATGCGGATCCAACAATTCCTCGTCATCTGGAATCTTTAAATTGTCTGAAAATAACAATGATACCGTGTACAAAGGCGAACCAACGGGAAGCATCTTGTCGGCAAACTGCCGTGCAGTTTTTCGATAAGTATTGCGATCGCACATGGATGCAATAAGAAGGGCCAAAGCATAATTTCCTTGGGCGACGGCCTCATCGACAGCTGATTCACGTTGTCCTCTTATGAGCAAGTCTTGCACTTCAGCTAAATTTGAAACCAATGATTCCAGCTGGATTTGGTCCTTCCTCTCCTTTTTACCACCTTTCGCCCCTCCAAGGGTGTTCGACGCAAGAAGTAAATCCACAATCGCCTCCTGGGCCCTTTTGTCACTGCGCAGTTTCCCATCATTTTGAGCAGCGATGTCGATAACATTCCACAACAGCTCTTCTGGATCGGAGCTCTTCCTTTTGAGGTAGGATAAAACCTCATCTTCATTAGTCTGTACCAGAGGATAAGATGGAGTTGCAGGTGATGGGATAGAATATACATGATCACGTGGTATCAAGTTGCAAATACGATGAATCACCACCGGGCCTCGTCGCATCGTTGTTGGGGAATCTTTAATTCCCGTCAGGGCACCGGAAAGGGTGGCAGCAACCTGAGGAATCATGACACACAACCTGCCACCAAAACCAAAGGTGGCTATGGCATGTGCAGGGCGCGAACGGTCTACTCTTGTACTGGCAACGGCGGCAGTGCCATGCTTCGTTTTAACTGGACGGTCCCACGTGGTCTCTCCCAAGCTTTCGTTATAGTAATATGTGCCCACAGAGCTTTGATCATTTACCTCGACCCATCCATCTAGCAGCGAGAGGTCTGAGGAAGAAGGAGTTGGAGCATCGGATAATTGTCTATTGACCTTATCTGCAAGCACACCTGCTGTCTCCGACAACGGCGCAGGATCAGGAGGATTGTCAGTGCTTGACATTGCTCCAACTATAGCCCCCTCGTCGGGTGTTACAGGTCGGTCCCAAGAGCTCTCGCCAGTGGTCTCGTTAAAGTAATAGATTTCACCAGAGCTAGGATCGGTACCCTGCATCCAACCTTCAGGTAACAAACTATTCTTTGATTCTGGTGGAAATGTATTACTAGTCGTCCTTGGCACTTTCGCTTTGAATCGCTTGTTATGCTCGTCAAGTTCTACACGCCCAACAACTTTATCCAGGACCAGAGAGTTGTCAGCCGCATCAATCTCCTCGCCACCATCATCTTCATCTTCAGGTCCTTGTTTGAAATCATCAATGACTTCAGTGTGAAGAGGTTCAGGTAGAGTCCAGGAAGTAGCCCCTGACAACTCATTATAATAATATACCTTGGCAGTGTTCGGATCGACCATTTCGAGCCATCCGTCAGGCAGTTTGCCACCACCTGATGCTCCATGACGAGCGCCTTCGCCTCCTTCAATTTCAATGACATCATTGCTGCTTGCTGGCGGGGGATGATCTACCTGAGTCCAACCTTCATTGATTGCCTCCACCAACGACGTTGGTTCCCCCACAACATTTTTCTCATCAACAACTTCATGGCATTCATCAGAAATGTGTTCCCCCGAGCCAAAGCCTTCAACCGCAGCCTCCCCAGAAATTGAATCCTCGACTTCTTTTAATGATTGCGATTCAATTAACTTTCCTTCAGGGTTTGTCCAAGATGATTCATTAGTAGCTCGGTTGAAATAATACACTCTCCCTGTGTCTGGATCAGTAACCCTGGTCCAATCACCTTTCAAGAGGCTTCCTGATGGGTGCACACCGTATCCTTCGTCCGCGCCACTGTCGCAAACGTTGTCCTCATTTTGATCAATACCTTCACTCGATTCTACATTCTCAGCTCCAATCGAGTACCTGGAATTGACATTTTCTCCTTTCACGGCTGCAACATCAACATTATTTTTCATCGAAATAATCTCACCAGATACTGGACGGTCCCACGAGGTTTCATTACTTTCCTCATTGTAATAATACGTCAGACCAGTGTTGATATCGATGGCTTCGATCCAGCCGGTCGGGAGAGATTCGAATGATAAATTTGATGCCGCATCTTCAGTGTAACTGTTAGGTTGATTGTGGGGACTTGCCGGTTCCGGAGGCTCGGCGAACACCTCGTTATCATCTGCTTGAAGCAATGCTCCAGTAATATGCTCTGTGTGTATCATGATCGATGACTCGAGCTGCTGGTCCAAGTCATTTTCCGGTGGCGAGTCCCCAGAATTCTCCTCGGTGGCTGACTGTGTCAATGCTGATTCGACCATACCTGTAGTAGCTTCGACAGCGGCAATATTGTGATTTTGTCCATCTGAAAATTTATTGACAGCATCCTCCTCGATTACTAACGATGGCCGATTCCATTGACTAACACCTGAAATTTCATTGTAATAAAAGATGTTACCAGTTGATGAGTCACATGATTCGATCCACCCCTCAGGCATCGGGTCCTCCACCTTTACAACGGAAAACTCTGGTTCGGACGTTGCTGTTTGTATTGCTTCCTCTACGTTACTGATGAGGGTTCGTGTTGTAGTTTCGGCCACCTCCTGGATAGACTGCGAAATTACCGTCTCCACTGCGACATCAATGACAGCTGCGCCGCTATCAGCGAGTGGAGTGGCACTCGTATGTATATCCGCTAGCTCATTCTCATTCATCTCACTCAACAATTGCTGGTCATCCACTGTCGTCTCGTTTTCCCTTTGTTGATTAGGATGGTCCCAACTACTAATTCCAGTTGTTAGATTGAAGTAAAAAACTTTGTCCGTGGTTGGATCGACACCCTTTTTCCAACCCTCCGGCAGCGCTTCGTCCTCTGCTTCTTCTTCATTAACGTCTTCTTGATGGAGAGTATCAGACTCTTGATGAAAAGACTCGGCATTATCACCTTCACCTGTGAGCTCTCCTTCCCCGGCTGCGGTTGGATGCAGATCAACATCCGCGCTGTCTATGCCCACATCCTCGGCAGCACCATCCCCAGCTGGAATGACCTCAATCATTGGTCTTTCCCATGAGCTGGTGCCATCGTACTCATTGTAAAAATAAACTCTGCCCGAGTTTTCATCAAAGCATTCAACCCAACCCTCAGGTAAAAGCAGAAGATTGCCATCAGATGGATGCGCAATATTGGTCACGAAAATGAGAGGCTCACAAGTCTGGGAAGAAGCAAACACATCCTCAGTTGCTACGTCTTGGGAGCCATTCACGCGATCTGTGTCAATCTGAGCATCGTACTCAGGCGTCTCTGGAAGTTGCAAAGAAGTATGCTCATGCTGCAGATGTGACAGAATCTGATTATCCATCTCACACTTCGTTTCTGCGGATGGTACAGAAGGGGAACTATTTGTCACGACCTTTTCCTCCACGTTCACATCCGAAACAGCGTCACCGTCAGCATACGACCCATCACTGGGAAGAAGTGCATCCGGAAAATCTTCTTCGCGTACTTGCATTTGGTAATCGCTCATGACATCGCACTCAGTCACGCGCGATGAAGGGGTTTTCGGTAATTGATTGCTTGGATAAATGGGTGGAGAGGTGGAACTGTAAATGACTGCGGGATCGATGGCCGTGGGAATCTCGGTCGGTGTCTCATTGGCGGTGGAAGTCTTTAGCACCGGCGGAGGCGCAACAACGAGAGACTGAGCCGTAACACTGTCGTGGAGAGGGGCGACTGCTTCCGGTGGAATAGGAGGTGGCGGCGCCATGACGACAACTTTGTGCACTGCATCCTCCACCTTGACCATTGAGTTAGCCACGGAGTTCCAATCCACATTGTCATTGAAGTTGACACTGGAGGTCCCTAGAGCAGGAGGAGGTGCAGGGGAATTCATTTCATTCAGGTGAGGTTCCTCCCCTCCTTTTATAGCAGATGCATTCATCTTAGTCGCCGTATCCGATAATTCAGCTACTGCCGGGGACGGCGCTAACATCACTTCTCCAGGCGGTTTAGAAGATTCGATCAAATCAGGAATCAACACCGTAGGAGAAATAGTTACTTCCTCGATTTCGTGCCGAGACGGTGCTACTCCCACCGTCTGACGCACGTCCGCTGGAGGAATCGCAGGGGCAGGCGGCATACCAGCCAGAGGTGATGTCGTTGCCGATGCCGTGCCCTCTCCGAGAGAAGAGGGAAACGGAGTACTCCCGCCACCGCCGAAACCAAGAACACTGCTAGGTCCTGCCGCCGACGCGCTCCGATCGACTCCTCGGGCCGCCGCCGCCGCTGGGGTTGGCGCGGGTTTCGCCGTCATGGGCGACATCCTCGGCGATGCTCGAGGAGACGGGACGTGAAATCGCGGCGTCGATGTATTGCTTCCCGCGCCACCGACTGGAATCGGAGGCGGTTTACGGAATGTTGTCGTTGTCTTTTCTGTGGTTCCCGATGGGAATAATCCAGCACCATGATCTCCAGAGATGGCGGCAGTGGATGTCAGTGGAGTCTTCTTACGTGCTGGTAACGGCGGCGGTAATGGCAAGTAGTGTTGACGAGCAGCAATTGCTTTGGATGGAGATGGAAGTAGAATTTTCGCCGCGGGGCGAGTTGTGGTAACGGACGACGATTGCTGGGACGACGAAGAAATAATCGCGGAAGACGAATGCGGTTCTTGTTGTCGTGTCTGGGCGGTGGTTTCCCCCATGTGAGTCACTGGTGTTTCTGACTTTGCGACCTTCTCTGCTACATTTGATCCTTCATCTGCTGCTGTTATAACTGGAGTCGGATCCGACGACGAAACACCGGCTGACGTGAAAACGGAGTTCGCAATACCCCCAGCATTGTTCCAATCTACTCCGTCTCCTCGCTGGTTGTTGTTAGTACCAGCAGCAACAATACCTACACCCCCCACCAATGGATCAGCGTATTGGAATGAACTGTGATGAGTGGCTTTTTCCAACGAGGATAGTCGATGCGATAATTGACGCTGCTGACTCTCATGCTCCTTCGGGGGGGCGCTATCGTCCATAAGAATTGTGTTGGTCGGTAGGACACTGTCAGCTATGGCAGGGGTAGTGACATTGGTAATAGTAGTAGTAGTATTGTGTATGGTAGTGGCGGTAGGAATGGGAGGCGCATTATTGTAGTTGGGTACGGTGGTGAAATGAGGAGCAGTTTGGGTCGGAGTAGCAGGAGGGGCATTATTGAAATAGGACGATGTTGATGCGGAAGACGCAAAGAAGTCGTTTGCGCTTCCCCCTCTTGCGTGAGTTTCGCCCTCGCTGCCGATACCACCATCGCCACCGCTGCCTGTAGCCGGTTGTCCTCCAAGTGCTGCTGCTGCTGCTGCTTTCGCCGTCCTCGTAGTTACCGGGGTGTCATTTGATACCGATGAAGTAGTTGGTGCTGCGCCAAACAATTCATGCGCCTCGGATGAATTATTCGATGCCACGGAAGACTGTCGTCGATGTTGTTGTTGATAAGGCATTGTCGGCGTAGGAGGAGGAGGAGGAGGATGATACATGGGCGAAGGCGGTGGCTGCGGATGAAGTTGTTGTTTCACCATCATCGGTACTTGCTGTTGTTGAACATGCTGTTGTTGTGGCGGACGATGTGTATGAACAACCGGGGATCCACCGCGGTGAGCTGGTCTTCCCGCTCCTGCTCCTGTAACCATGCCCAATGACGTAGAATTCGAAGCAGTCCTCGTAGTTGTACTGGTGGTGGTGGGAGCCACGACATTTACAATTCTACCACCCCACGTGGCCACATTTCCCACAAGATTTTTCGTTGTTGTCCCTCCACCCATTCCCATCAATCTGGCATTGTATTTAGTAGAAGTGTTGTCGTTGTTGTTGTTGTTGTTGTTGTTCCCTGACGATGTCGAGGATAATCCCCCCGCGGCCAACAACCCCCCCGCCAATCCCCCCGCCGCCGAGGCTACGGATCCAAACACATTGAGTGCCGTTTGGAGTGCCACGCCACCCTCGTATTCAAATGTTCCATCCTCTCTAAAATTTTTGTTGTTGTTGTTGTAGTCTTGTTGTGGGGGAGGAGCATCATTCTTCTTGGTAGTAGCACCGCCGATCATTATTGGCGGCGCGAAAGAATTCATCATCCCATGATGAGAGTTGGTAATCGTGTGCGTAGTAGGATGGTTGCTGCTACTAGTATTAAGATCCAGGGTTTCGAATGCCGTCTCGTCTTCTTCTCCTTCGAATCCAGATGATGGTGTCATTGACCGAAGAGGGGCTTCAGGCTGAGAAGGCTGCTGGAATTGTTGTTGTCGTTGTTGTTGTTGTTGGCGGTAACGAGAGTGATGAGGAGGCGGAAGTGGTGGCGGCGGTGGCAGTGGTTGCTGTTGATTGGTCCTTGGTCCGCCGTTGCTTGTCGCTGGCCCAGCGCTACTCGACTGCTGCTGCTGCTGCTGCTGCTGCTGCTGAGAGGACAACGCCAGAGGAGCACCAAAGAATGCCGAGGCGCTGCTGTTGTTCATGTTGTTGTTGTTGTCATGGAGTGGTGAATCTCAATAGGTAGTATCGGGTACTACCTCAACCTTTCTCTTGAGAGAGTGTCTTCGGCTTAGGTCATCGTCCATGCATCGCTGTCGTCCAGCCATGATGTTGTCAATACGCGAGCTCGCTCACTCCAGGAGGTATCTGGAGGTATCTACTGGCTCGCTACTCGTCAGTCGATGAGTCGAGTCGAAAATGTTCTCCTTTTTTTACCTGCTGCAAGCAAGAAAGGAGTTCGCCCGGCGGACGGACGGACGTGCCGGCGCGCTTTGTCAAATGTAGCTAAAGTACGTACTACCTACTCCACCACTTTTCAATTACCTCATTGGATCTTTTTTCATCGTGAAATACTATTGGAATGTGAGTGCATCCGCAGCTAGCTGGTTGTTGTCATGAATGGGAATGGCGGAGAGAAATGGGAAATGATGGCATTGAATAGTAGCAAAGATGGGTTCGCATTTGTGCTGTTGGAGAATCGGCGGAAGAAGAGAAGCTCGGCGGACAGCGGAGGCTACTACTTACTCGCAGGCGGCGGCGGGGTCAGAACTGGAGATCACGGACCTGCCCGTTCCTCGGTTGTATGGTTGGAAGCTCTGCGTACACTCACTTCTTCATGATGTTGTTTCCGTCTCCAATTACTGCATCTAATATTATTTCTCACACTTTTTCAAAAATACTGTCCAGTATTTTAGTTTCTCATTTCCATCCATCCATCATGATATCATCATCGTCCAACAAAGTCGTCGTTTCCCTCCTCCACCGCCGCTCTTCCGCCGTCGTCAGCGCCGCCGCCGCCGCGCGCGGCATGGCCACCGAGGCCGCCCACCGCCCCCCCCTCGATCTCTACGGCCTCAACGCCCGCTACGCCAACGCCACCTACATCGCCGCGTCGAAATCCTCCTCTCTCGACAAGGTCGAGGGGGAACTGCTCGCCATCAAGGCCACGGCCGAATCCAACAAGTCCTTCGCATCCTTCCTCGAAAATCCATTAATCTCGCGCGATTCCAAGACCGAGCAGGTCGAGGCGCTGCTCCGGGGCAAGACCAGCCCGGTCACGCTCCGCCTGATGACCACGCTGGCGGGAAACGCGCGCCTCTCGTCCATCGGCGGGATCGCCGCCGATTACGTGCGGCTCATGAAGGCCCGTCGGAACGAGGTCGAGGCGACCATCATCTCGGCGGAACCGCTGGGGAAGGCCCAGCTCGGCGCCGTGAGCGAGGCCATGAAGGCGCAGTTCGCCGAGGGCGCCAAGGTGGTGTTGACCACCAAGGTGGATCCGGCGATTTTGGGAGGATTGCAAATTCAGATCGGGGATAAATTCTTGGATTTGAGCGTGGGGTCGAGGATCGAGGAGGTTAGTCGGACTTCGGTGTGAAGAATATATAAATAGACACGAGGGAAATAATGGTACCGTAGTAGAGTATTATACACTGTGTGCAAGAAGTGTGTGTTTGAATTATTTGGGTTCGGGTGGTAGAGAGTGGTGGTGATAGGGGAAGGAGGGGATCATGAGTTGTTATATTGTAGCACTATATTTGCTGCCATCATAACGTAGCGAGTAGCATCGGCATGCGAATTATTTGTCAGTAGGTTGTAGTAAGAAACGGCACTTTGAGTGATCGGATGAATAGCATTCCCAAATAGTTCTTTGGCCTAGCTCCAAAATCACATGTATTCACTAGGCACAGCACAGAAATTGATGCAGTAGGAGGTATGTGTGGGGGCAGTGGTGAATCAGTTGAGAAAAGTTGATATTTTTAGGTTACATGATAATGAGGCAACAACGAAATACATTCCTCACACCACACTGCCTCTTCGTATGCAGAATACTCTACTCTATGCTGCCGAAGCCCTTCGAACAGGACCTCCTGGCTTCCGCTGCGGGGACCGCAGGGCATCATCCTTCGGTGCAACAGCCACAAACAGTGGTTGCGGCCTTGGAGGTAGTACTACCATCCCTCCATGATGATGTTTCCTCGCCTCGTGCTCAAACTCGTCGACGAGAAGGGACGCAGCATCCACCAGTGATGCCGACGTTTCATTCACCGATGGCTTACTATTTTGTGTGGATGACCGATCCACGACAACGACACCAGCATCAACTTGAGCTTCTTCCCTTCTTTTTCCTCCTTCTCCGGATCCCACCGACGCTGAGGGGGGCGTAGCAACAGCAGGATTATCACAACGTTGACGCTTCGACTCTCGATGGCCGCTGCTCTGCGCTCTCATGAGACGTAATCGTGCTTCCGCCTTGGCACGCAAGCGTCTCTGTTGAAGATAGTGAGCAAGTGAAGTCATGTTCCTCACATCCTCCTCGTTCACAGTAGAAGCATTCTCCTTCCTGATTCCGTACACGGACTGTTGATGACGCTGATGATTTGTCAGCCCTGTCTCTTGTGTGTCCGCGATGGACTTGAGAAGTTTCATGGCAGGATGATCATTCTGCAACGATGAAACCTCGAGCGCACTCGTGCTTTTTCCGTCCGCCTTGCCGTGGTAGATCAGATTCCTTCGCGATCCGGCAGCGTTCGCGCTCCCCCCACTGCCGCCAGGTTCACGACGTGATCGACGAGTTTGCATCATCGCCTCGGCACGGATCTCGTCCTCGACAGAATTAGTTGTAGTGGTTCGGATCTGTCTCAGTTGGGAAGGAGGTGGCAAAAAAAAATGTTGATTCATGGTAGCATGCTGACGATGCTCCAACGGATGCTGCTGCTGTCGGACAGTGTTGCTGATGTTGCTGTTATTGTTGTACTTCGCCTTCGTTAAAATTATTTCTGTATCATCATAATTACTACTTGACTTGAGTGCGTCCAATGCCTTGGCCATGATATGCTGATGATTGCGCGAGGTGGTAGTGTTAATGCCGAGTAAATTTTGTAAGAGGAAGCGCTGCTGCTGATCGGTAACGGTGGGCAGTAGTCGAGGAGGGGACGACGTCGTCGTCGTCGTTGTCCACTGGGGAGAATGATATGGAACATTTCCCCTCGAATGATGATGATGATGATGATGCAGCAGAGCCGACTGGTTCATCCACGGAGGATGATCATTACCAGTAGCACCAGTGGGAGCAACGCCAGTGTCACTCCCACCAACGCGATTGCTCCCATTCAGCATCATCATCCTAGGACGAAGATCATGATCTTCAATACCAGTTGTAGTACCAGGAAGAGCATGTGCAGGTGATTGATTGGCCTTGCCGAGATCGAGGAGGGATGGTAATCTCTGGGAAGAGGAGAGCTGAACAGGACCCTTGGATGACGATGACTTGACACCACCACTAGTTGCCGCTACTGTGGATGATGATTTTGACGTTGACGAATTCGAGCTGGCACTGCAACTATTACTACTCGATGCATGCGACGAGGGAGAGGAGGGGGCACATCCCCCCTCCTCCTCCTCCTCCTTGTTGGTGGCAGCAGAAGTACCGACGCTCTTCGCTTGCTTGAGACTTGCTGTTCGTGTTGTCGTTGTTGTTGATGATGATGAGGATGTCTTTTTATCTGTCGTTGTCGACTGGCAAGTCATTCGAGTGCATAGCAGGAAGTTGCCTCGTACAAAGTACTGTGCACGACAATAATAACAAGAATAAACGAAGGAGAGGTTGGAATGAGTTCAATGAGACCAAAAGCATGGTGCCAATGTATAGTGTTTTCTTACCTTGTGATAATATGCCCCCATCTCCGGACCACGCGTCACCCGAACAAATCCCCATCGATTCAATTTACGCGTAAAGCTGGCAAATTTGCTCTGCTTGAAGAATTTGGGCAGTACCTCCTCGGCGAAGCGTCGTTTTTGTATTAATAGGAAACCTTTTCCGTGAGGCAACCAGGATATGATGTCGAAGTAGGAAGCGTTGGAGAGAATTTTCATTAGCTTTGAGTGTCACGATGTTTATTAGCGTGATTGTATTTTGTTTGAGAGAGAGAGAATGAGAGAGAAGGCGTGTAATGCAAAAGAGAGAGAAAAAGAGCGCTTAGGTTATGAGAGATGCATTTCCCATCATGATGACATACCCATAATCATCATATTCGTACCTTTTGAGGAAATGTTAATGACACATGATGATTAGAATGTGCCATTGGTAGTGTGAAAGAATTCCTAGTCGTCGAAACCGCCGTCTGTTGTTGTTGTTGTTGTTGCTGCTGTTGTTGTTGTTGTTCCCATGATTGTGATGACGATGACGGTGGTAGTAAGCGCATACTCCCGTCATTCATCATTGTAGCCATCGACGTCCTCGCTTGAATGATTTGTCGCAACAGCTGTTTCGTTTTCAGAATGTCCGGAATCGACGAAGCAGCAGGAGTGGCGGCAATGGTAGACGAAGACGAAGGAGCGTGACTAGCCTGATGGAAATTATTGAGGTGCTGGAAATCTTGGGATGCCGATGCTGACATCGTGGCCACCCGAAAATGATGATGTGTGAAATCATTGCTCCTGTTTGATAATGAGGGAGGCCGTGCCATTGCCTTGAACGGAAGAACGGCGGTGTTCGTGGCGGCGACTGCAACTGAAGCCGTCTCAGAGTCGTGAACCATCTCCTCTTCATTGGCATCATCATCATCATCATGGCTATCACCCCCTGTCTCAGCGTTGTGGTGAAGGGTGGTAGCAGAGGTGGTGGTATCCGACTCCTCCCGGCGATGGCAATTCTGTATGGCATTGGCGAGACCGCCCAAACTGGCGAGCGCCGATGCCGCCACGAGGAGTGATTCTCTCCGTGCAGGTGCCGTGGCCGCCGCCATTGCTTGATTCCCCTCCTTGATGCTGGATTTGTTGCCATCATCTTCGTGATCGGGATGATTGGTATCATCATCGCCAGCAGTATTTTCAGTTTTATTATTCGTTGGAGAAGTTGAGAGTAGCACCTTGTGCTTGATCCGGTCTTTGAGCGTCCCACCCTGCCAGCGACCATGATGATGATGATGACGGCTGACCCCGCCACCATTATGAGCCGAACTCGAAGCCGAAAGAGTGATTGAGACCGAGGCAGCGGGGGCATTCTTATTCTTGTCGATTCGCATTATTTGTTCCATGGAAATTGTAGGAGGAGTAGGAATACTGCGACCTCGATGATGATGATGATTAGATTGATTGACAAAGGATACTTTCTTCATGTTCATGATGATGAGGATGGTCCTGGTTTGTATGTAAGGTATGCGTGATGATCCGCTGAAATAATGATTCTGCGATGGATGAAGATGTTCTTGTTGCTGGTCGGTGCAAGCAGTAGGCAGCAGCAGCAACAACAACAATTGTCGTGTATCGTAGTTAGTTGAAGGGAGAGGAGGTGCTCCGCAAGT
>JALLBB010000441.1:0-15369 GCA_036939735.1 Discostella stelligera | reverse complement strand
TCAGACATGTCAGCAAAGCGCAACTGAAAAAGTGGCTCTATTTGGTAGGGGGACATTGTTTGGTTAGTAGTTTTATCCATCTGTTACCTTCTTGAAGTACGGTACGTACGCACGAAGTGAATTTTAGGTACAAATTTTTAAATGGCGGGAGAGATGAATGGTGCAGGCTGCAGGCTCTCCTCCTTCAACACACCTCCTCCCTTCATTGTTTTTCGTCAATGAAGAGCGACGCTGAGGACGTCATCGTTGGATAGCAGCACTCCTAATACTAACTAAACGAGGAGCACGCAGCCTGATTCAGAAGAAGTCAGCCAAGGAAGGTGGAGAGTTCGAGTCGGTTGGTCGAGGAGTGGATTGGTTGCCTGACTGCTGCTACTGATTCTACGAAGTATTATATTTTGGGTGGTGGTGGTTGCAGTCGTCTCAATCTTGCACACCTTGACGTTGGACCGTCCGGCGGCAATTGTTCGCGAATCATCAGCAACAGTTCCCCTTTTTGATATTGCCCTCGATTGAGAGCAATAAAGTGGAGAGAGAGAGGGTGTTGTCGCCCAAATATAACATTTTGTTCAATCACACTCTAGTAAAGGTCTCGCGAGAGAGGAGGCGCCCTGCAAAGCAATTCCTGCCGTATTCAACCCACGATAGAAAAAAGCAAAAAGTGGTCTAAGAGAAGGGAGACCATCCGAGGTGGTGTGTGACAATAAAAGTGAAAACATTGCACTCAAAATAATGAGGTGGGCTGACACCGATTCCGAGGACTCGGACGATGAATTCCAGATGACACAACCCTCCCGCTCGGGCGGTTTGGCCAGCACGCCCGCCATTTTGATCGATCTGTCGGTAAGCGCTTGATATTAAGTATCCACAGATTAAGTTGCACGGTACTTTGGTTGTCTTTGGAATTTCGTTTCGATCGACTTTGTAGACCCAAACTCATCTGTCGCCTTGATTTTCTGTTCCACCCCTCTCTTTCCCCCTTCCTTGTTTTTTAGAGGGAGCCACCTGCACCCTCTGCTGCCAAACAAGAAGAAGATGACGAAGATCGATCCACGTCTTCCTCATCAGAATCGGAAGCATCCGACGAAGAGAATGGGGACAACGATGCCGAGGCTGCGTCAAGACTTGAATCCATCCGAAAAGCGAAAGAGGAAGAGGAGAAAAGGCGCAAGGCAGAATTGCATCGCCAAATGACCATGAGCAAGAAGGAGAAGAAGAAATTGGAATTGGCCAATTTGGAGAACTTGTTGGGGGAGTTTGGTTTGGATAATAATAATGCCAGTAATGATAGAAAGGAAGAGGAAGAGGAGGAAAAGAAGGGGGAAGACGAGGGCGTCGATGATGATGCAGCCGCAGCGGGCGTGGGGGGTAAAAAGAAGAAAAAGAAAAAGAAGAAGGCAACGACTACTGCTACATCCAAACCCGAGTTGGCGGAAGATTGGGTCGACGTTGCCGCACCGACGACGACGATGGCGGCGGAGGATGATAATGATAAAAACAGCGCTGCCGGCAATACGGTGAATGTTGCAGCCGTACTGAAATCCAGGGCATCGGTGAAGAAGTCATCGTCTGAAAGTAATGCCGCATTAACAACTGCCGCGAAGGAGGCTAAGGCCAAGGCGGCAAAGAAGGCAGAGGCGGAGAAGAAGAAAAAGAAGAAGGAGAATAAGGATAAGTATCCAAGACAGCGCTAAATGCATGATCAGCCATTATATGGTGGTAGTTTTGGGGGGGAATATTTGGTACGTAGAGGGAAAAGAACGAGGTGTAGTTGAAGATCGAATACCACTTACAGAGGAGTAATGGAAACGCTAGACAAATAATATGTTAGAGGGACGCGAGGTAGTGTAGAAGACTATCGCTTGTTTGAATCAAACACTAACACTAGAGTCATTATGAAGACAAGAGTAGAATCTATGATCAATCAAACATATTTTGGTGATGAACTGCAATGAAGAACACGTGTGCATCATTTCTCCAATTCACGACGGATCGCCTTCCATGCTAACGACGCCCTAAACGCCGAGTTTTCGTCTTCATCTCTAAATAAGTTCATTGGCAAAAATGACGATTCTTTCTCAATGGACTGCAATGATTGGGCGCAAAGAATATTGAGTCTATCACTAGTGGATCTGAATTGTTTTATTCTTCGTAATGCATGAAAGAAAGTTTCGTCAATATCGTCAACGTTCCCGTTCCCATCATTAATTCCCTTCGTTCGGCCTCCAGTAGAAGAATTGTCATACAATTTCTCATGACTGATCAATGCCGTCCAAATCCAGTACTGAATGTACTTGCATGCTACGGAGAAGTAAACTTGTGAGATCGTGCATAGAAGTGGAGAGGGAAGAGTCCACCACAGTATTGCCTGCGACGAATCAACTGCATCATCCCTTGCGGATTCTTCAGGTGCTGCTAGTAATGACGATGCAGTGTTGCCAAGACCAGTACCACCAAGGAAAGCATGTGTAGCACATCTGGGAGCAGTGCTCAGTATTGACTGGAGGATGAATGGTATGGGGTACCTTGTGCATGCTTCCTCAATTGTCTCTGCAGAGAAACTTCTCCATAGTGCTGTGCATAATGGAATGGGTGGGAATTCCGTTTCTGGTTGTGATGGTTGTCTCATTGAATCGACATCTTTCAACATTTGCATCTGTGCTTGACATGGCAATACTGATGAAGCGCATGAGCGTTCCTGAGAGCAGCCTAACCTCCTCACCGGCTCTAACAGTACCAGCATTGCCACCTCCTGAATTTCGACATTGGTCGACGCCAATCGAAACAAGTTCGTGAGAAAGAGATGCAGTTCGGGGTTGTCACCACAAACATTCACGGATTCCAACCTCGTAGTAGTATCGTTCTCGTTGTCCCCTCGCCGCCAATGATTTAGAAGCCTATCAAAAATACTTGATGCATAGACTGTTCGCGTGCACGTGGTTGGGCGCGTCATGTATTCATCGATAACACTGCTCATGTAGTGAATTCGTTCTCGCGAACTCCCTGACGCTGTAGCAGCAGCAGCAGCAGCAGCAGCAGCATCATCGGAATCAGCGACATTCTCCTGAGAAATGACATTCATAAAAGCCTGATATATGTCATTGGTTTGCTTCCTAGCTGCTATGATGGAATTCAAATCTGCGAGCAGTCTCGAGGATGCCAATTCAGCACTCTGAATGTCCGCGTCTGTGAATTGGCAATTACAAACACCATCATCCACCTCCCGACCCTCTTCGTCCTCCTTGTTCTTCTCGTCGTTTGGATGATTACCATCATTATCATTCGATAATGCAAGAAAAAGTTGGTAATAACCCAATAGGACCGATCGCAGTGGAGGAGATAGGGATTCCTTCAATTGAGTGATCCCACTATCATCGGGGTCATCATCCTTTTTCGATGGGGGATTCTCCCCGCGTGTTTTACACTCGACCCCACCGCTCGATGAAGACTTTTTGCGCCGCCTCCTCGTGCTCTGTAGCTTATTGGGTCGAGGCCTGCAGATACTTCCACCTGGTGCGTGCAGCAGTCGACGCAAAAATTCACATCCCCGCTCGCAGTCGAGTGGTTCGTCCGCGGCGGCATTGCTCCTCCCAAGGAAAGCTGCGGGTGGGGGAAGAAACCATAGAAGAGCATTCTCCACATCGCGATCGGACCAAAGATACGAGCCGTGGCTTAAAGCCTGGCAAAGAAGAGTCTCTTGTTCTACCTGCCGCCGCAACATCATGGCAATTCAAGTAGTAGTCGTTGGCTGGGTTTCGTTGGGATACCAGAAGAACAGTACGAAAGGGTGCACATAAAGATTCCGGGGCTAAAAGGGGGGAAACAAGCGTTCTACGAATCCCTCGCGACTACGTATCAATCGCCGTTGTCGTGGGACATGATGTAGAAAATGATATTTATTTGAGGAAAGACCATATGGCACGCACGTCTTTATCGATTACATCTCCTTCAAGACATAAAAAGAGAGTGGACGTTTTAATCCATACATCTCCTATCAATTATCATTACCACACGCCATTCATCTCAATTCATGACAACGAAGACAAAGTTGCGAAAACTCCGTTAAAGGTGGGAGCAAAGGAGGGTGCACAACCAGCTACCACTCCTTCCTCCAAATGACAACTTAGAAGCATTTCCTATGCACAATAGACGGTCCACTCTCGTCGTACTCCTCCTTACTGATCCACATACCCTGGAAAGTTGAAAGACTAGCCAAGATACTCCCACCAATCCACACCGAGTACTTGCGCTCTGGTGGAGCAACAATCTTAACCTTAATGGATGCAGGCGCCAATGCCGTAATTTCCTTACTCATACGCTCACTAATACCGGGGAACATGGTGGTCCCACCCGAGAGGACAATGTTGGCATACAAATCCTTACGAATATCGACATCGCACTTCATGATGGTCTGGAAGGTCGAGTCCGCAATACCGTCCATCTCAAGTCCGGTGAGGTTGGGCTGGAACAGCACCTCGGGGCAGCGGAAACGCTCATTACCAATCACAATGATGTTACCATCGGGTAGCTCGAATGACTTTTCAAGGGCAGAACTCTCGGCAGCCTTCTTCATCTCCTCCTCAAAGTCCACGGCCACGAAGCAGAGGGATTCCTTGATATCACGAACAATCTCGCGCTCGGCAGTGGTGGTGAGGGAGTATCCGCGCTCCGTCAAGATTTTCATGAGATAGTCCGTTAGATCACGTCCGGCAAGATCGAGACGGACCACGGCATGGGGGAGGGCGTATCCCTCGTAGATGGGCACAGTGTGGGTAACACCATCTCCCGAGTCAAGGACGCACCCCGTGGTACGGCCGGAGGCATACAGACTGAGCACGGCCTGAATGTTGACGTACATGGCCGGGACATTGAACGTCTCGAACATGATTTGGGTCATGCGTTCGCGATTCGCCTTGGGGTTTTGGGGCGCCTCGGTCAATAGGACGGGATGGGCCTCGGGCGCGACACGCAGCTCGTTGTAGAAGGTGTGGTGCCAGATTTTCTCCATATCGTCCCAGTTGGTGACAATGCCATGCTCGATGGGGTATTTGAGGGTGAGGACGCCGCGCTTGGCTTGGGCTTCATCACCGACGTAGGCATCCCGTTGTTCCATGCCCACCTGAATTTTTTTTGTGAAGGGGAAGAGAATGAGATTCCCATATTTAGAGAGACAAAATACCGTGGAATTCAAAAATTTAATGTTACGAACTCACCATGATTCCGGGCTGACGGGCTCGACCAATTAACGAGGGAAAGACGGATCGGGGGGCATCGTCTCCGGCAAATCCGGCTGTCAAGTATATTGGTAAACGAAGAAAGACGAAACAACGATGAGTGTGGAGGAAGTGCAACAAGGGAAATTTTGAAAAACAAATGGAAACGTTTGAGAGCTGTCGCCATTGCTCATTGGAGGGGAGCACGGATACGGGAGCGCACAGAGAAACAGATGGGAGAAGAACTATCATTGTTGTCAATGGTGGTGGGGAACCCCGTCAGCGACAATGGCGGTCAGCGGTCTTGTCTCATTGCTTGTAGAAATATTATTACCCCCGCTGGTATTTCTTCTCATGCCTGCCAGGTACTCCCACGCATTGGATACCAATGATGGAGGCAACAGTTTTCCAAGATCAAGGGATTCATCAATTTCGTCGCGGACCTTCACCGCCGATTCCGTTGGTCGTCGAATGTGCTGTTTACACGATACAGCTCCAAGCCCCCGCCCAAATCCACCCCGTCATGGCAACAGCTCTAGCGATCTAAAAAGTGATCTCAATGCCAACCCACCTTTGCACATTCCAGAACCGTTGTCAATGACAAGGGCGGCAATTTCGTCTTCGTCAGCCATGGTTTCGGTGTTGGTGTTGAGGGTTCGTTGAATAGAAATGCTATGCAGGAGGTGTGGTCGGTGGTGGTGCCTCTCTCTTGTGTGTTTGGAATCTTTGTCTTTGGTCCGTTGCTGCAGCAAAGCCCCCCTCGCAGAGGAATCAATACCAGAGTGAAGCGCATTGGCCCCCTGACGTATTCGTACCTTACATTTTGATTAGCTAGGCACCTTCTCCATAATAGGAAAATAGAAAATAAATCATATTTTCGCGTAAATAATGGCAACCGCTACCCGCTACGTTGCGAAAATTGCACAATAAATCTCTAAACAGAAAACAAGCTCGAAACATAAATATCGGAATCCATATCGGACAAGATTGGAATTCATACAAAATTTGAAAAGGAAAGGAGGGAGAAAGGAGACGAAAGGGGTGTCCATTAGCGCAGACTCCCAATTGTGGGGCTTCAAATAATCGTCGAACGAGTGTGCGTGATCACGGGTCACGACGTAGAATTAGTACATTTTCCACATACATACGTCTGAACACCTTTCAGTACCAGCTCTGGCGAGACGGGAAGAAGCAATGGGGACAAAAGTTTACATGCCACACGGACATTCAGAACTCAACGCCAGGAAGAAATAGGAAGCGAGAAAGCCCCTTTCGAAAAGTGCCACCTCCAGTGAAAAGAACATTCCTCCACTTCCATCACATGATGATAAGTAATGGCGGGTGTCTATTAGATGTCTATCCACATGCATGAGAGAACCATGTGCAATAGCCGCAGTGTAATGGCAGGACTACATTACCATGTTGCGAGAAGTTAATAACAAGGCAGAAACGGGCACGAGACCATGAGCGAAAGGGGGGGCGACAGTGGAAATCAACCACGGCCGCCCCACAGCCAACAGGGTCGAAGTCCAAGACGACAACCTCTGCCGCAACCGCAGCAGCAGCTTCCGGCGGGGTCTTCGACGGCGCATCAAATGGCAGGGTACATCATGCCGCCACAGCAGCAATTGCAACAGCAGCAACAGCAGATGCAATTTGTTTCTGGGAGCGGAGGAATATATAGCGTCTACCCGCAGCAGCAGCAGCAGCAGCCGCAATACCATCCGAACCCTCCAGCAGTAGGTCCATTGCATGCGCAACTGCCCCCACCTCACTATGCTACAGCAGCAGCAATGGTAGGTCAAATACCGCAGCAGACTTACACGGCAAGTATGCCAGCGCCGCAGCACACACTGCAGCAGCACATGCAGCTTGAACCGTACATACAACCTCGTGTGGGTCGACTGCCTGCTGATCGACCAATTATGAAACTAAGCGTGGGTTTGATCGAGACGTACAAACAAATTAATGAGGTGAGTCATGGTAACCTTGTGATTGATGCCATTTTATATTAATTGTTGCTCGTCTTTTCGAAGGAACGTGTGGCGCACATTAGAGACCATTTCTCGTCTTGGGCATCCTTCTCTATTCATTGTTCGATGGGACAGTTGATGCCTCTATCTTTCATTCTACTGCTGTCAGCTTTCAAAGAATACAATGACTCATTATCTTCTTATAAACTTATCGACATCGACAGGTATACTACGAAGAAAGATATGCTCGACGAGCCGCTCGTGCGGCTCAAAGAACACAAGCTGGACCAGGCCCACAAAACAACGGATGGGACGACGAAAACTACGATTATATTATCACCCCCAACGAGCACATTCACAATGGTCGCTATCAACTTCAACGGCGAATAGGAAAAGGTTCGTTTGGCCAAGTAGTCAAGGCGAAAGATACTCATACGAATCAAGAAGTGGCAATCAAAATTATTAAGAGTAAGAAGCCATTTCTCATGCAGGCCAAGACGGAGATCAGTCTCTTGACAAACCTGAATGAAAACGATGAGCAGGACGAACATAATATTGTTCGACTGTTGTCGACGTTCATGTATAGAAATCATCAATGCATCGTCTTTGAGATGCTCTCTCTCAATCTCTATGAGTTGCTCAAAAATACTCACTTTGCTGGAGTATCACTGAACTTGATACGGAAGTTTGCAAAGCAAATACTCAAGGGGTTGGCATACCTCGCTCGTCCTGATATAGATATAATACACTGTGATTTGAAACCGGAGAATATATTACTCCGCCATCCCAAACGGAGCGGTATTAAAATCATCGATTTTGGATCATCGTGCAAGTCATCCAAACGAATGTATTCGTACATTCAAAGTCGGTTTTATAGAAGCCCCGAGGTCATGTTGGGATTGCCATATTCTGTCGCCATCGACATGTGGAGTTTAGGGTGCGTCCTCGTCGAAATGCACACGGGCGAGCCACTTTTTTCAGGGACGGATCAGTTTGATCAGATGCAGAAGATCGTTGCAGTGAGTTACTTGATGAATACTGTGCGTGTAATGTTGTATGCACCCATCTAACCAACACGATCTTCTCCAATACGCAGATCTTAGGAATGATCCCAGATGACATGCTGCAAGGAGCCGACGATCAACATCGAGACCAGTTCTTCGAGCAAATAGAAGGGGAATGGACTATCAAGCAAATTGTGCCGGACGCAGCTTCGTCCTCATCTCAGCCATCCACTCCTATTGTTCCTAGTGAAAATCCTATCGCTTCTTTGAAAGATGTAGTAGAGAAAGAAGCAAACAAAAAGAAGAGGTACTCGTCAGTGGATGCCGATCATTCGGCACGACAGTACGATCTCTTTGTCGATTTGCTCTTTAAGATGCTTGCTTTTCGACCAGCGGAAAGAATATCACCAACCGAAGCATTGGCTCACCCATTCATCACCGAGAAATAGTGTCTGTTGTTTTTAACGTTCGTTGTCGGCGCTAACAGTGCATGTTGCGTCAGCATTTGCTTACATCATCCGATTCATATTGTGTCCAATACCGCTTCATTGGAATATTATGAGCTTGGCGCTCACATCCAATATTGCAATTCATACTTGATGTTATCTATGTAAGGTTAAAATTGCCGTCATACTAAGAGATTATTACCAATATCACTTGTAATTGTAGGTTCCAAACTTGGTGCGGGTCAGTATCAGTAACATCACGTGGACATGAGAAACGCTCTTCACCAGTGTGACCTTGATTGCCAACATCATAGGCTTTCTCTTTCTGTAGCGTTTTCTATTTATCTCTCCACTCTCCACTTCTTGAATGCGGTGTACCACTCGAGAATGACGTCCGACAAACCCACCCATAAAGTAACACACCTAGCTGCTTGCTGCTTGGAGAAGGATATGGCCCCACCAGGCCCCACTGAGTGTTGCGTGTTGCATAAGGTATTACCCGAGGAGTAGTAAGCTTCACGCCACCTGGATGTTCTATGTTCTCCCTCCGGCCGGCCCCGTGACTTAACACGATGAGAGAATACTACCGATTCCTACATTGGAAGGAACCTACCATGAAGCGGGAAAGAGACTTACAACCTCTTTCACATACACACACACCAGAAAAAGCAAATTTTAATGTGCCATGGTTTTTTTGCGAAGCGGAGTTCCGTCGCCGATATTTCCGCAGGAACCAAAAAATGCACCGCTAAGAAAGCCCGGCTCAAGCCTCCTCTCGCTGCTCCGGCATCCGCTGGCAACTCTCTCGAGAGAGATACACATGATCCGAAATATTTTTATTCATGAGGGTACATAATAATTATCATTCATTTGTCGAGCTTTGATCTTGATGCACCATACTCACACTCTACTGTCGACTCTTCCAAACAAACGCGCAAAATAATTGATATCAAACCAATTCAAGTGCCATAATTTTCCAACCCTGGCCCCCCTGACATTGACATTGAGAGAGCCAATAGCACTCCATCTGCATACAACCACAATATTATTTATTTTACCGACATGACGTTTCTTCCTATCAAGACCGCGCTATTACTACTACTGCCATCGTCAACACTCGGAGGCAAAACGGTAACAACCAAGAATTTCAAGTTCACGGATGATTTCTACCTCAAGTTCCAGCCGCTCTCCACTGCAGTCAGTCCCGATAATGTCGATATGCTACAGTCGGCGCTCGATGGCTTCGCCGAACAATTCAAGGCAGTCTGGACGGAACAGATTCTCAGTACCCTGCAGTCTGGGGAATGTATTGTGAATCAGATGCAGCTTCCTGAGTTTTCGCTGAGTGGGTGGAAGTATCCTGACAAGTATAACGTTGACGAGCTGCCGATTCCTGGACAATGCTACGAGTATGAAAGCGGCTTTGTAAGTGGATAGATAGTATAGGTGCAATTCTTCTCTATATCTCTCTTTCTCTAGCATACGACGACGTCTCACGCGAAGAATCAAAATTACAACATGCGTCTTTGTACAGGTGCAACGCGTCTACTACAAGATTCAGGACTTGGAGATATCTTGTCCCCAAGACTTTGGCTATGATGATCTCGACAAAGACGTGAGTACTTTCTGCGCTTTCCTCCGACGTCCTCGATTTCATGACGTTGAATCAACTCAAACGCACACGCATCATTATGTATCATTGATTATTGTGGTTTCATTTTCAGGCATACACGGCAACTGCGTTTGATGGGTCGGAATTCTTCCAACTGATCAATCCTTCCAATTCGGAATGCAGCGGATCGACCGATTGTCTTTTTTCAACCGCCGAATCTGCAGTTATGAGCAGTTCCGATTCTTGCACTGCCGAGCTCTACATCAATCGATTCCTTAACATCCCAATCTATCTCAAGTGTTTGAACTACGCCGATGGTTATGGTACGAAAATTGCTAACAAACTGATTAAGGCGTTGGACAAGTTTTTCGAATTGGAGGTTTTGCCAGTGCTCTCTGTGAGCATTATGGACCAGGCTCCGACAGGATTCGTGTACAATTTTGCTTCGCCGTATGCCAGCGATCGGAATTATTGTGGACACGGCTCGTATTACGCAGGAGGAAGTTTGGTCCACCAAGTTCCGTGCAGTGATGGTGTTCTCCTTACGCAGTTCTCCTACGGATTTGATGTGATCTGGTACAAACCACACGATTTCAATGGTACATTGTTTGAAAACGAAGACATCCCGGCCATCATCAATACGGTGTTTGAACAGGCAGACTTTTTATCGTTCATCAAACAGCAGTATCCCGACTATGGCTTCATCCAGGATATAGATGAATGCGACGTGATTGATCCTGCTCAATGCAACGTGACCTTTGCTCCCACCGAAGCATTTACCTTCCCACCAACCTCAGCCCCCATGGTGCCAATCATCGAATCCTCCCAGCCAACGAGCAGTGCTCCTACTCTAGTAAGTCTATTGACGTTTGCGCCCTCGTCTACACCACTGACATCTACTCCAAGCGGAGCGCAAACTCCTGTACCTTCGCTACGCCAACCGACAATGTACCCATCATTCGGTAGCACCGATGCTGAAGGTCTACGTGAGTCAACTCCTTGGCACTTTTTTATGCTGCTGACTTTGTTACGTTGCTTACATTATACGAAACATTTCCTTGCTTCCAGCCACCTCGAGTACTCCATCGCCAACCTGTCCCAAATGCCCCAAACCTCCCACTCCTCCGCCGACTTGTCACAAATGCATTATTTACCCCGACGATTTGGAGGAGGGCGAATGTCCGATAGTTACCACCGGAACGTGCGGAGGGGGTTCCCGTGGGTAAGAGAAATGGTCTTGCTCCGTCTTGTATTGTCGGCATCACTGAAAATAGCTTATCCTTTGTGGAATCCTTCCTCCGGTTTCAAGTGATGGGATTTGTCCCTTCGCAGGATACTGCTGCAGCAAGTGGGGATATTGTGGAACTACCGCCGAGTACTGTGAAGACGATTCCGTCGCTCCCGCCCCAAGTCCTGTCGACGGGTCGCCGACGGCACCAACCTACTCGATCGAGGCGGGACAATGTGCCAAGGGCGACGTCGGAGATGATTACTGTCCAGACGAAAATCTCTGCTGCAGCAAATATGGATATTGCGGATCCGGTGAGCAGTACTGCTATACTACCACAACCACCGACAATGGAGATTGCAGTGGAGGTTGCAATGAAGAAGTTGGCACATGCGGTGGTAGGTTATCACCAAATATTTCTCTTCCATTTCTTATTCCTATTGCGGTGTCATCTAACCAAATGGTTCTTTCGCAGGTGGAGGAACTGGGAACGGAATTTGCAGTGATGGTCTATGCTGTTCGAAGTACGGCTTCTGCGGTGAGGGTGAGCTATATTGCACAGGTCAAACTGACAACGGAGGTCAAACTGACGACATGCAAGAAACAGATGGCACCTCGGATGAAACTGATGATAAAAAAGAATCTGAAACCGCCGTCGATAGCTCTCCGCTTCCTGATGGTCTGAAGCCTGTGTTTGGATTCCGCTGCGGAGTCACTGAAGTCGACGCGCGAAGCAACTGTAAGCCCACGTGCACGCACGAAAACCAGTGTTCCGAAGGAGAAGGGTGTTGGGGCATCCAATTGAACTACTGCAATGCATTCGAGGAAGGTGAACACCCTGTTTGTACCAACCTCGACATTGCCGACACCGACTCTCGATGCGGTTACGATGAAGCCGCAGCTCGTGGATATTGCGGTCCAAAATGCACGAGCGACGATGAATGCGGAGCGGGAGAATTTTGCTTCCCCACATTATTGAATTTGTGCGAATGTAACCAAGAGACTAATGCCGAAGAGAGCGCCATTGTGTTTGCTAGAGCAAAATCTCTCATCAGTTCGTACAATGTTGACGTCGATTCCGTAAGTTCCAAAGCGCAGAATTCGTCGTTTAATTTGCAATCATCAAGGTGGTTGCTTGCTAGTATTTTGGTACTTTCATCAATTATTTTGATGTCCGCTTGAGTATATATGTTAATGCCTCAATGGCGTATCGGAGATCAGCTTCGTGATAAATGTTGTTGGCAGGGTCGTCATTTCATTGCTTTCCCTGTTTGTGTGTGCTTCATTTACCTTTTGAGATTGGCCGATCCCTCTAATAAATAGTATTAGAATCCATTCATTTTTCTGACGTTTGATTTGAATAAAGTTGTCCAGTACCAAAAGAATCTCTACTGTTGATCTCCAAGCGACGTTTATTCGTTATCAATACTGTTGTCTCTCAATGCCATTTTATTCCAAACATTTTCTCTTCTGCAGAACAAATATCTGTCCTCATCACAGATAAAAGTTAACACTCATCATTGCACAACCGTGTGAGAGATGATGCAACATGAAAGAATCCTTCTCTTTCGATCTCGACGGAACTATATTATTTTCACATTCAAACTTTGCTTACAGTATTTGTGGAACTGGATCTAAGGTGATCATATTACAAGAAATGTGTGACCTATCAGTTACTTTGCCATCCCTAATTGTCATTTTCATCATCGTCACGATACCCATCAATCGCAGTGTTTTTGTTGGTGTCATCGCTACTACTGCTGTCGTGTGCCTTGGCTATCGACTCCTCCACACGCCGCAATGCTTCGCCCTCCTTACGCAATTTTGTTACCAAGTATTGTAGATGATATTTCGCCGAGATGCGGGTGATGTTGGCTCGAAGAACGGTTTCGATTTCATCGGCATCCTGAAAGCGTTCTTGAGAGCGCAGGCCAGCAGCAGCGGCAGTAGCACCGGTGTGGAAGGAGGAATTGATATCCAGCCCATACTTGTCATAATGCCATCGCTTCTCCTTGTCAGAAAGGATCTCGTAGGCAGCCCACACCTCCTTGAATTTGCGATCGTCTCCTCCTTTATCAGGGTGATGCATCATGGCAAGTTTTCTGAAGGCCTGCTTGATTTCTTTTTCACTCGCATTTTTATCTACCTGTTTGTTTCACCATCGTTCCAAGTTAATGGAGGATTTATTGACAGAGAGAAAAGAAACGTTGGCGTTCGAAACAAAGGCAAAGGTACGATTGGTGTGAGATTAAATTTTCATTGGTTAAATAAGTAATGCCAACCACTAAATGTTGACGCACACCGAGGGTCTGGTAAAGATTACTAGTATCCAAACCTCTTGCCATCATTGCGCTGCCCTCTCTGGACTTGAATATCAGGTTGGTAGGCTACACTGTAGACGACATTATCATTATTTTTGGTACGTACTTACAACTACGTGATTGAGGGCAGATTTATCTCGGGAATGGCTGGGCCAATTTCCGTGATTTTTGCCCAGGCTGGGCAAAAAAGTAGGGAAAAATTGCAAAATACCCTTACAAAACATTTTCCACTAGCAAATGCCACACCTCAAAAGTGCCTACTCATCCTCACTCTCTGCTTCACTTGAAAGTGACTTTTAAAATTCTTACCACTGTAATCACCTGTCATATAACACACTTTATTCACAATGACAAATAGATTTGGAACACATATCGTTCAGATGGAGCACCCTGAAAAACAATAGTAGAACTCTTTTTTCTAACTTTGAATTTACTATTACAAGCATTCTAGATGAGATATTAAGCTGGTATTCTTTGCACATGAAAGATGAGTAAATTACCTTTCCATTGATATATCAAACTTAAATAGTTTTAATGTAATTGCTGAATGACACCATTTTTAGATGAGGCTTTCAATTTAATAGTATAACTATTGTTTTGGGGGGTATTCCTACGTAGAATTCAGTACAAGAATTGATTAATTGATGATGATGTCTTTGTCCTTCCGCGTCGATTTTAATAGGAAAAATCTAGAAAGGCGAACAATTATCCAAAATAGGTCTAGCTTTAGTATTACCTTGACCAAACCTAGGACGGAGGTTTCGATCGTTCTCTTCAGTGGTTTTGTAATACAAAAAGGTAAAGATCAAGGAGGCAGGTGAATTCGCCACTGCCTCCTCTTACGCGTAAACCATACAGGATGTGTAGTTGAGGGTGAAAGTATATTTACAACCTTTGAGGTGTCAGCGAAGTGGCTCCTCAAGTGTGACCGACAATCTAAATTGGTCTGATGTCTTAAGTGCTGGCTCACGGCGATGTTCTGTG
The DNA here is from genome assembly GCA_036939735.1 of Discostella stelligera. NCBI lineage: Eukaryota > Bacillariophyta > Thalassiosirophyceae > Thalassiosirales > Thalassiosiraceae > Discostella > Discostella stelligera. The sequence continues at coordinate 588 of JALLBB010000441.1, read as the reverse complement.
AAGGGTATCTGTTTTCTCAGCAAGAAACGCGAGAAGGTTAAAGTTCTCAAAAACCCAAAGAAGATTCGAAAACGTGAGGGTAAACTGTACTCAAGAGTCAGAAGAAGATTCGTCAATGTTGCTCCTCTTGTGTGTTGTTAGGGTGTTGCTGAAGTAAGTCGGTATAGTCCTGAAGTGTAACATTAAGTTTTCGACAGGACAGTAAATTGCCAAGATTTGGCGCTCGACTGTACGCAACTGTGAGTTTTTTTACTAGAATGCGATAGCCTTCGCGATTTGTCAGGTGGTTAAGAGGAAGTTCTCCTATAGGCGTAAACAGATGTGTACGCCAGAGATTTTGAATCTCACGTGCAGATGGGTTGTTAGGGTGGTAGGTCAGGTGAAGGAAGACTGCCTCGTGACCATTTTGTTGTGGGCTTTTTTGTGGGCTCCTTGGTGTGTTTTGCTTTAACGCAATCTGTTGTTTTACTGCCTGCTCTGCTTTAATAAAGAGTGGAGTTAGACTGCATAGTGAGTGTCCACGATCAAGAAGTCGAGTAAAAAAAGCATGTATTTCACGTTCAATATCATGATTGTAACTGCAGAGTT
>JALLBB010000440.1:0-18539 GCA_036939735.1 Discostella stelligera | reverse complement strand
CATCATGACCATCATCATGGTCTGAGAGAGGAAGAAGGAGAGGAAGAAGAGGGGTGAAACCATAACAAAGGTTGACAGAAGGATGATTGATGATTGGTTTTTGAGGAGAGGTGAGTCGAGACTATTTTGAAAGGTTGACAATGCAACTGACAATAACAACACCCTATCCATTGCCACTTGCCATTACTTTCACAGACTATATTAGCAGCAAGATCATCATCAATCATACACTTATTCTCTTCTCATGTAACTATACGATTGGACATTCGTGACGAAGCAAAGCATGGATTAAGTGGATTGATGATTGATATTCCTGTCTAAATATGGTTGTGGAAGGAACAGTTCAACAGAGCCTAGTGAATGTACTCGCCAATGCTCTACCCACGGAAGCCGCCTTATGGATTTAAGGTGGCTACTCTTCTTCTGGAAGGAAAATTTGTAAGATTTCAGGGTGCTGATTAGGGTTCTTTTGCTCAGGAGCCTGTTGGGAAACCAGATTGGCCTATCCTGGTGTGAGCAGTATTGGAGGACACACATTGGGAGGTATGGGTTAGTATAGTTTATTAATTCATAGTAGGCCAAAACAAACCAACATACTACTAAACTGCAATGATCATTGAGCAATCTAACTAATCAAACACTTACTCATTTTGCTTCTCTTTGATTTCACGCACTTTGTAGTAGATGGTTTTGAGTTTTTACCCTTGCCGTGCCTCAGCCAGTTGTAATTGTTTTGTCCATTGTACTCTGATTCATCTGAACTTGTGTCAGATGACAAATCAATTGGCTCGATACATCACTTGCTTTCCTGTATTTCACTGCAATTTTGCTGTTATTTTGATGAGGTTTGGAAAACAAATTCATCAAGTTGCTGACAGGAAATGGCTTGAGCACAAAGTAATTGTCAATGGACTTTGATTTGTGGATGACAGTTGCTGAGTTGGGTTTGAGGGACACAGTTACTGCAGTAAGTTTGATTGCTTTGATATCCGATGATTAAGTTGGCTCAAAGCAATCACACTTGGTCTTTGGACCAGTAAAAGTTGTCTTAGCCGTTGCCTTGGAGAGATGATTGGTGAGCTTTGACTTTGTTTTTTCTCCCACAGAGAGACCAGACTTGGGGTGACATTGCATATGCTCGAGTTAGGTTTTGCTGCTGTAGTTGTCCTCGCTGTAGAATTGTCCGACTTTGTCGTTGTCATAGAGAAACTGTGACCCAATATGGGCATCTTTGTTGTTGATGGTTCCAAAGTAGTCAATGCCGTAAAAAGGTCTGGTTTGAGCATTGCTGTATAGAGAACTGGCTTGGGCATTGTAGAGAGATCGTACTCATTCTTCTTACCAGATAGATCTGACTAACTTGTCCATGAGATGGAATGAGAGTAGGATCCAACATGAACACCAGCATGAAGAAGAGCAGCTGTAAGCTTGCATTCAATTTTCTTGATCATGTACAGATGATCAACTTTCAAGCGGAATGTCATTGGATTCCAATGCGCCTGTTTACAGAATGATATTGATAAGTTTTGTGGAACCAGTAGTGGCACTTTGAACAAAAGCAAAAGAGCAAACCCAAGTCATCTCCAAATTGTCTGAAATTTGGTCCCCTCCATTGTCAATGGCCGGCGGTGGCTTGCTTGATGAAGAAGTTGGGTTGCATGAAAAACCACATGCTGGCTGTGGTTTGTTACAAAATGAAGGTAAAATTATTTACCTTCATTGTTTTGAATGGATAGTTCATTGTGAAGAGGCTTTGGAAAATGATAGTTAGATTGATCTATTGTTGTTGTGGTGTTGGTTGTGTACATGGTTGCTTGTTTGTGGTTGTCTTGGTGGTGGCTGCTGTGGTGTTGATAGACGGTTGATTTGAGAGCACGTGCAGATTTCAGAATTTGGCAAATATTCAGTGTTGTTGTGATTTTGGCAATTTTTTTGGCAGGATTGGACAGATTGTATCCAATCATTTTTCATTTTTCTGGTTCTTATTGTACTTTACCCAAAACTTCACATGTGAAAACAACCACCATCAGCAGCAACATCTACAGACAACAATGACAATGCAGCAGCACAGTAGTACTAGTACTAGTTGTAATTTGGTCTTTTTGGGGTAAATCTTGCTAAAAAGTCCAAATTTTGAGCTCGGCAAGGGGGGGGCCTTGTCGAGAAAAAAGTTTGGGTTGGCAAGGGGTCAAAAATTGGACTTCGAGCATTTTGGGTACGCGTGGAAGCTCCAACACGCCGTATCCATTGTCTATGCATGGCCAACGCAACGCCGATGGAATTATCTCTCCACCCGCCGGATTACGACATGCAATAGCGCATTCGAAAGGTAAGAATTACAGCGATAGGCTCTGCGCGTTTAATTTTTTATTGATCCATAATTCACAATGGGCTTCAACTAATGCTAACAGTGTTTTGTCATCATCGCGCAGTGCTGCCGCCATCGCTGCCGCCACCAAGAGAGAGGAAACAAAATGGGATAGAGAGGGAGATATGCAGATGCTGCTCTGGAGAGAGAGGGGGGAAAGAGGCACCGTTGCTGCACTAATCAACAATCAACAAAATGAGAGAGAGAGGGAGAGAGATGTGAGACACACGCCCGCCGCCGGCTGCCGCACAACAATCAACTAAATGGGGGAGAGATGGGAGAAAGAGAGCAAGATGCCAAGGGCGCTGCCTCCAAGAGAGAGAGAGACGCGGTTGCTGCAATCTGCAATAATCAACAATCGACAAAATGGGAGAGAGAGAGAAAGAGGGAGAAGGGGGGGACATGCTGCCGTGCAACAATCAACTAAATGGGAGAGAGGTAGAGACACGCAGTCGCTTCTGCTGCCGCCAAGAGCGATGAAAATGGGAGAGAACAAGAGGGAGAGGTGCGCTGTTGCTGCGACAATCAACAATCAACTAAATGAGGGGGGAAGAAGTAGAGAGAGACACACACCACCACGCAACAATCTACTAAATGGGAGAGAGAGAGAGATGGAGAGGGACACTGTCACTCCCGCTTCTGCAGGCGCCGCCGAAAGGGACAAGAACGGGAAAGAGAGAGGGCAAGAGAGAGACAATGCCGCAACAATCAACTATTTTGAGAATTTCATTGCAACGTAGTGATGTTTATGTTGATGGAGATAGTGGATTATAAGGGATTACAAGCGTAGAATTAAACAAAAATTTAAGTAACATTGAAATATTTATTATATTACAATTTGAGCTGAGTAATTGATTCTATATTGCCTTTTATTTGTAGTAGTAGCCAGTGGCATTGTCACGTATCATGTGTTGATGTGGATTGAGGGCGGCGGGGATGGTTTTTTGTTTTTTGTTTTTTGGACTTTTCAAAAGGCTGCCTGCAGAGATATGTCATGAAATCTGGACAGAGCGCCGGCCAGACACACAAAAAAGTCCATTTTTTGGACCTTTGAAAAGCTGCCTGCAGACATACTCTCAGTTTTCTCCAAGCAGATTATTTTTTTCTGCCTCCCTCTATCTCTATCTGCCTGGCCACCCCCACTTGCTGTTTTAAGCCGAATCCAGCGATGACTGGGGGGATGCTATCCAGCCGTCATCCGTCATGTCCCCCTCCACCCCGAACATCATCCCTGAAACCTCCAACCTCCAAACAGAGCAATGCAATTAATAATGATGAACAATGATTGTCTTTGGAGCAATAACAACTCCAAGAGTGCACTGCCATCTGCCGTTAGTGTGAGCAATACTGAAGTTCACAGTAGGCAGAGAAAGAGCTGTGGAAGAGGAATGTTTGAAACAAATAAAAATATGGTAATCTAATCATATCTAGAAATGACTGTTGTTATATCAACCCAATAGATTGTAGTTGATAGAATAGTAGTAACAGATGTAATTGTTGTTTTCCAACATGTTTTAAGGTTATATTATAAAACAAACAAACATTGCCACCACCATGTTTGCAACTACAATCACACACTTTAACAATGTCAATGAGACATCTCATCGCTGTCATTAACATTGCCACCACTGTCACCTTCATCGTCGCCATCACCATCATTGCTGTTGTAGTCATCAGCATCCTCATTGTCATCGTTCATTGAATGCAAATCATTGCAACAAGCTGTGGTCAAACAGCACACCCATTGTTTGGTAAGAGGCAGGAGCATGAAAGGTGGGGTGGTGCTTATTATTGCCTGGAGCAACAGGTCATCACCCCTAAACACCCTGGACTCCCAAACTTACATTTTTTAATGGCAATTGGAGCGCAGGGGCAATGAGGGGATGTCAGAGGGATGCCAAAAATCTGCCTGGAGCAACCATCTCATACAAGAGAGTACCAGCTGGGCTTGGGGGGCTCAACATTGTTATGGGGAGACACTTTTCTTTGCAAAAATTTGAGCAATGCCAATTTTTCTTGCCTATTTCCAGACCCAAGATGTAAAATCAAATGATTTGTGCTATTGTCACCACAATGTTGCTGTTTGGGATCTAGCGGTTCTTTTTTGAGCTTAAATTTGAAATTTGACAATTGTCTGGGTGCTTTCTGGCAACAATTGTCACTACGGGTGGTATGGAGCTGGAGGTGTACTAGTTTAAATACAGTACTCAGATATTCATTTTTTCAATATGTCGCTCTCCCCCCCATAATCATATAATCTCTATTATGCTCAGTAGCTCTAAATAGAATTTTTGAAGGATTAAGCCAAAATGTAAGCTTGCATACCTCCATTACTTGTACAGCAGGTTTGACATCAATATTCTGAGAAGAAATTCAGTATGCATTTTTATAGAGCTATCAAATGTCCCCTCTTGGTAGCCTATCTAACATCCTCATTATTTGGATACCATTGTGTTATGTATGATATAACCAGAGAAGCCATTCAGGGGCAGGGGAGCAACAAAAGTTGAGAAATGTGATGATAATAATACAGGTCATGAAGCTAAATTGCGGCTTAACATAGAGAGACAAGATGCATTGATATCTACAACTAAATCAATGATTACCATTGTTATCTTTTATCTCTATCAAAATGTAACTCATACTACATTTGCATGTTGCTACTGATGCTCATGAGGCCTCTTGAAACCAAAGTTTGATACACCATGATGAATAACAGAAATTTTAAAGTACATCTTATGGGTCTCGAGAGACGATCTAAGATTGCACCAAAGTTTGATACACCAGATAAGAACAATTAACAATTGCAACACATTATAGCTCAAACTCCGGCATATCTACTCAGTATATGGTTGACAAGATTGAATAGGTAGTTTGGAATAATATCACTATTGGATGCTAAGGGATCTATTATTTTAAATGATTTTTTTCATGGCATGCCGTCATGTTGCCATTGAGGGGCATTTTGTCATCAAGTGTATATCTGAACCTAGGGGTATCATATATGGAAATGACCATCAGCTAATGATGGATTGAATGATATTATTTGTTTGGGGAGTTGAAGGAAGTGGTAATCAATTGATCATTTAGTGATTTATACATTAAGTCTGGATGTTACAAATAGTTTGTTTCTTCAATCTGTTTGAGTAGTACATTTAAAGTGGTAGTCCATTGAGTGCAAAGATATGGATTTTTGAGGAATTGAAATTACTGTTTCTTATTTTTTTACACAATTTTTACAGGCATGGTGTGTATAGATCATATATATCTCATGCTGAAGGGTCAACATATTGTAACAAAGAATTGCATTTTGTTATTTCCATTTGTTTGACCTCCAGTGCAACCTGCCCACTGGCATTTAGTGAGCTGAAAATGGGCAATCATTGATCTTTGCCTGTGATGTCATGATAGAAAAATCCTTTCACAAAGAGTTCTTTATCATGTTATTCACTTTTTATGACGGGATTTTCTATTGCTTCCATACAGTCAGGGAATGATAGTTACTCATGTGGGGATTGAATGAAATTGAAAGCAACATGGAATGACATCCATATTTGAGAACAATTTGCAATGAGTTCAAATTTACTTGCAAATGAGTGGCTGTATCTTAGCCAATATTCAGTATTAGAGCATGCCCCCCAGCAAAACATTTCTCTCTACACTATATGAAACACCATTTGTATCATACATAGTCTTTATTTGGCGTCTTCAGAGACTTTGTTATGAGAGAATGCACTGTATGTTACAATTCCTTTTCTGGTGACAACAAGAAAACTTGCCCTCAGAATGCCCAACTTTGAAACCTTTGGCGCTGTGAGCAAAAGGCTGATGAAAATGCAATCAACTCAATTTGATACATCAGGAGCACAAGTTTATGAGAAGTTGCTTATTGTTTAATGAAACAGGGCAAAAATATGACTTTTCCTGAAAATCAATACCACAACTTGTTGATTGAAATTGAAAGTTTTTGCTGGCTGCTTATCATACTGGATATGTAATCATCTTAAAATTATGATGTAATGCTTACACATGGCTCTTAAATGGTCTTTGACAGGTTCTCATACTCATAGCTTTCCGAACATCCTCCACCAAACGCTCCGCACCCTCACCATCATTGCAAATGAGCCGCCATCGATGATACCGTTTCAATTTATTCCGTGGGAGGATGACTAGGGTTATCTGCCGCGGATCTTCGTTGGCGGCACGAACTTCAGTAACTTGACTTAGTGCTGCAGAGTCGATTATAGACAAAGTCACATCTCCCAGCTTCTTGTTCTTGTCCTTCTCTGTTTCTGGGCGTGAACCATCTCCAACGTAGGTTTCATCAATTAAACACACTCTTGAATCTGTAAGAACGAAAGATCTCCGTGCCGGCCGCCTCTCTGCCCGTTTCCAAAACTGGAGCAGTAGTTGATAATGAATCACGACTTCATTCGACCTTGGGGAGCCTAACGAATCCAAAAATGTCTTATCATCGTTGTCGATTAAAGTACCCATACCAGGCAGCTGACAATCGTCGGCGACAGGCAATGGTATTTTTTGGAGGAATGATATAGCTTGCAGCTTATTCGATGTTAATATCACATATGCAAACTCCAACGAGGAGGAAGTTGTTGCGTTGCTGATGGAAAATCTCAGTATGAGTCGCTGGAATTGGAAGCCGATGGTGATGCCACAGAGGCAATCGAGTGGGTGGCGTACGACAGCATGAGGCCAGCAGGCATCACTGAATTTCTACACGGTTGGAGCAATTATTGTTCGAAAGTGAGATGATGCAGGAATACTAACATGGTCGAAACAACTCAAACTCACTGCTGTCGGAGGAATTCGTGATGGAAAGCTTCTCTTCGGTCCAATTAGCTTTTGAGGAGACATTTCATCGTCTATGATGAAGTATATTGCTGCTTCAGATAAGCATAGAATAAATTTCCTTCCCTCACTAATCATTTCTTCTTTTCCCGCTCGTAAGACCGTATCTCCATGGAAACCGTTTCTTGGAACTTTTATTGGAGGTAATCGAGATCGTGCAAAGGAGCCACATGCCAACACGCCAACTTTCCATATCCCAATAAATCGTTCGCGGAAATCTATTTTCGGAGGGAAATCATTTCCTTGTTGTCTATATGTGTTGATGAGTACGTCTCGATCAAATTTGAATAGCTGGATTCGGGGTGCCGTATTTTCTACTTTTTCGTCATGGTCTTTTTCCCCGTCCTCGGTAGAGTCGCAGTGAAATACATAAGTATCGAAGTACAAATCAATATCATTGAATACCAAGAGAGGCCCGTAGTCTGGAGGACCATCATATCTTGAACTTTCCTCAGCTGCATTTAAATCTAGCACGTATTCGTTTCTCTCCACAAGATCGATGGGATTGGATTCAGCCGATTGTCGCTTCAGAACATTGTCACGATAAGACTTTTCCCAAATTTCACTTAGCCCAGATTTTCTTGACCTCAGATCCTCAACGTCTCCATCACTCGAGCTGTATTCAGGTCTCACATCATATTCTTCATTCACTGGCTGATCTTCGAGTGACGGTATCATGGGATGTGATTCAATGTTCAGTACATCGGTTGGATGCAATATAGTAGAGTCACCATTCAAAGAATGACATTTTTGTGAATTATCCCCACTGTCCACATCCCAAGCAATAGATTCCGGCGAAGCGATGAATTTACTCGGCATCCATACGTCATCATCCGCGTCGGCCAATAAGGAAAAAGGAAGGCTATAAGGAAACGGTGACATCGTGGGTATTTTCTTGCCATTTCTATTGGTGGCATCTTTACATTCGCTTTGAAGAGAAGATAATGATTGCAAAGTCTCCCTACGAATAATATGATGTTGATCGATGAAGGAATCGCTCACGACAGTCTGGCGGACAGATCGGAGCAACTCTTCCATGCTAAACAACACTCTAACATAATTTTGTTCATCCCTGAAAACACAGCTGTCTATTTCACTCAGCCGCCCGGACGATTTCGCGGTTGATTTCACTGGCGCAGTTATCTGAAGATTCCGAAGATGAACTAAATTCACAAGAGAACTCTTCACAATGCGTCGAGTGTGACCACTTGAGTTGGGTATGTTAACGAAGATTTCAGACCTATCATCAACACTTCTTTGGTGAGCAGTTCCGTCTTCGTTGTTGGTACTCTGTATGGAATCCCCTGGCATCACGGTATGACGATATGTAAGCGATTTAAGCGCGACCAACTCATCCTTAGTTGCAACTTCGTTGTCAAGAACGGGAAGTAAACGTTGCATATCCCGAAATGTTGCATCTTTGGGTAGCTTATTGCATCGAATCTCACGAAAAAGATTGAAGACATGTACACGGCATGATGTAGGATCTGATGCGCGGACGAGAGAAGGGAGAATGAGATTGATTGAGTGCAGCAACAACGAATGGCACAAAGAAATGCCTCACCGTCGACCTCGATCGGATTTCCCTTCAGATCGAAATTCATAAGAAAGGGCATTTGGGCAACGCTTGCAATGTGTGACAAGTGCTGTATTTTATTTTCATCTAGCGATAAACGCTCTAACGATAAGACGCGATCAAGTCCCCGAGTTGATGATAACTCATTCCCCGTCAGTATAAGCTCTGTTACATTTCCAATATACACGAAAACATCATCCAAGCTGAAATGTCGGTAATAGATGGGTTTTCAGGGTGATTATCGATTCAGAGCAAACAATCAGATGCATCATCAACATACCTTGACAAACGATTGTACGACAAATTAATCGACGAAAGTAGAGGCAAATAAGAGAGACCTGCAAACGCAGTTTTGGTCCTAAATAGTTCATTCCGGGATAAATCCAGGGATGTGAGATTTGGGAACCTCGCCAATGGAGGTAGAGGCGACAAAGTAGAAGGTTTCCTCCTGCGCAAACCTGCCGCTTCACCGATTGCGCAGTTGGACAGCCTGAGCTTAGAGAGAGCTGAGTACACGAAAGAGTTTGGCTTTGACAAGTACGAAATTTCATTCCTTTCTACTGCAAATCCTGTTGTATCGTTTTGGATGAATTCAGCAGTGGAAGATTCATTCGTGTCGGATGGAAAAAATAGCCGGTTTATGTCAAGAATACAACCCTTTTCCATCTGAAACATATCCAACTTCTGCAGCGAATCCAAATTGGTCACCCAATTGGGGGGTATGCCATCAATGACAACTTTTGTCGCATTTGGGAAGAATGACATATTCACATCCGGCTTGTATAGTATCTCATGATAAAAGCGCTTCAATTCAGAGACGGAATTCTCATCATCGCATCGGGAGGGAGTAGCACCACAACTTCCGCCCTCTACGAGTTCTTCCCCAGTTGTGGAAGCATGGTCTCTAGATAATCTGGAGAGTACATTCACTGCAATAGACTTCTTCGCAGATCTCGCAATATCTTCCGCTGCCTTACCAGGGATGGAAGCAATGGGTGGAGGCCACGTTTCTCCAGAAACCCGAAGTATTGTTACACGCTTGAATAATGATTGAAGACATTCTAACTGTTGTTTCGGTACCGTAAGGCAATCTCTTTTTCCATCTGCGGCATTATTCCCCGAATCCTGTTGTTGTATTTGAGTGGATAGCCAACCAATTGCAGACGCGGGGAGTGTTAATCCTCGATGTCGTTTCTTACCATGTGCATGGGGTTGAGACGATTCATCTCTCCCTTCACTCGATGAAGTATATTCTGAACCCTCATCTATAGCAGGAGGGCATTCCGAGAGAAATTCGATTAAACGTTTGAGCAAAACTAGACCAGATTCTTCAAGGTGTAATTTCAATGCAACTTCATCATCAACATAGTTTTTGACCGATTTCGATTCCGATTTCACATCGTTGGTAATTTCTGATATCACACTGATGGCATCATTGTCACTTCTTGTAGAATTTCCAATATTTTGACTGGCTGGACTTTTGGAAAAAAGCGACATACCTCTGGATAAGAGGGAGACTTTTTCCAACGTGGGAGTCGGTTGGGCATGTGCTGATCCTCTCTTGGTTTGGATTGATGCCGAGGATGGCGATGATGTTGTTTGTCGGCATTGTTCAGCGCTGCTAGTATCATGCACACCCCCTTGTCCGAATTGATCAGTAGTACTATAAAATGCAACGTGTTCACCGATATTGGTATGAGTGGACAACAACATCGTGTCCTTCCTGTACTCTCCTTCGTCATCTCCAAACGCATCTTTGATCTTTATATCAATCCCATTGAGCGCAATTTCATCATCAATATCACCATCCTCCCGTATCCTCAACGAGGGAGAGTCGATATCCGATTTAAATGCATAGTTCTCATTCTCGGGTCCATGCCTTACCGAAAGAATCTCATCCTCATATCTCCATTCATTGGACAGCTCTCTATCTTGGGGCTTACGAGGATCATCACTCGACTTCAAATTCACCCCATCAGCATCTATATTTTCACGATAAGCAACGCTGTCTCCCTCCTGCACTATCGAATTCCCTTCCACCATGATGCTGATACCTGATACTGATACCCCGTCTTCCTCTGCCTCTGTTTCTTCGCTTCAATACGATTAGCGTTGCCCTGTCAGGCTGTGATAAATACACACCCGGCAATCAAATATCACTGACGGTATCATCTCCTAGTGCATTGAGTTTCTTGGTGCGCATACTAAGTATCCTCGATTTCTTCAAGAAATGCGTGAGGCGGCTTTGGATTTTTGATTTTTGTCATGGGAGAAAATAAATATCGTCCGAAAATAAAATCGATCGAAACCTAAAAATCGAGCAAAAACTTTAACATTGATCGAAAATTCAAAATCGATCTGTAATTTCAAAATCGATAGGAAAGAACTACAAATCGATCGGAAACGAGAAAAGAAGTGAAAAAATCAAATCGAACCTTTTCACCAAAAGACTCGGCACCTGCATGCACATCCGCCGACTCCAACGCCAACGCCAATGGAGAATAAGTCGTTGTTTCTTCGGCGCACTCTTTGGCTCCTCGCCATTCTCTTCATTGGAATACTTCACTTCTTTCTAGCCACACAGGCATTGCGAGCCTCCGTCGCTGTTGCTGAAAATGATCGGGACAGCGACGAGGGCCTGTCATCGTCATTGTCAAATCGTCGAGAGGGATTAGTAGTACCGCCGTTGTTGGCGTCGGCATTGGAGAGGAATGAGCTCTTGGACGCGACGCCGCCCACGCAGATCATTGTGATTGGGGAGAGACATTCGGGTGCGGAATATGCAGCTGACGTATTAAAACGTGCATTTGGCAATGCCACGACGCACTTGCATGCTAGCATTTTTCGGCGTGACCCACTGGACGACGCTGAGTTGAAGGATATTGCCTCGAGGACGGACATTCTTTGGGTAGTTACGGTACGATCACCGTGCCACTGGGCAGATGCAGTCATACAAGCTCGGAAATCATATTGTAGAGATGTAGATTTCACGGGAGATCATTGCGAAATTTACGCAAATGCATCGGAGACGGAATATTTCCGCATTCCGTGGTACGATTTTCAACCAAGCAACGATGCGCACAACGAGGGAGGATTGAGTAATGCCATTATTATAAAAAGCGATGCTGGACAGAAACCGAGATATGATGACATTTTTGACATGCGACAGCGGAAACTCTTGCTCATGAAGCAAATTATCGATTTGATGCCACGGCATGCAAAGATTCTTCGACTTGGTGAATTTGAACTCAATCCGGATGCGTTCGTAATGGACTTGATTACCGAATACAATTTCAAGACTAGGGATCAATATCGATCCGTACAAGCAATTATGCATGAAAATCAAAGCAGCTTCTCGTGTATGGAGTATTCAAAATGGAATGATGCGCGACAGCGAATTAATTGGACTCTCGAGGGGTATTTTGGTCACAATCGATTAGACTGTCATCTTTGCCGCCACGGCTCCGGGAACACTGCACGTAGCACAAGCAACATATATGTACTCGGGGAACGAAATTCTGGCACGACACTTGTATCGAATACATTGGCGAAGGCATTCAATCCACCAAATAAAATGGGAAGCAGTGCTGAGAAGTTTGCGTCAGGCATTCCAGTCCTCCTTCATAAGCACATGTTTCGACATGACTTGTTGGATACATCGGAGCTTGCAGAAATAAAAGCGAGGGACGATATTCTATGGATTATGGTCGTACGCTCTCCTTGTGAATGGTAAGTTGTGATGTCTACTCAACGTGCCAACGACTTCGTTTCTTTCTGACTCGAGTAGGGCCGAGGCAATGTTTCGAAAGCCATACCATCTGTGTCCGCCAATGCAACCGGAAAAGTGTGGACCGAGCTCCGATCCAAGCAAAGTAATATGGATGAATCAGAATACAGTGCTAGGGATATCTCTCTTGCAGTTTTTCACTGAAATGGAGTGGGGAGATTGGCCAGAGAGCGTCCCATTTTTAAGAGAATCGGGATACGAAGGACGAGGGCGAGAAGGACCTGGGGAAAAGGTATCAATATCCAAAGTTAGCGCAAATTACACCTATCCGAATGTGTTTGGGTTGCGACGACACAAGCTCAAGATCATGAAACAAATTATTGAAACAGTTCCTCGAAATGTGAAGTTAGTACGCTTGAACGAAGTTGAACGAAGCCCCGAAGTTTTTATTCAGGATCTAGTGAGAGAATTCGATCTAACGGTGAAGGGTGATTACCAAACTCAGCCGAATAGCCCGATCACGCACACAACAGGTAAGGTAAATAATTACTTGGCACTGTCAACCCGTGGAACATTTACAGAGCATTCCTTCTTTGTTTGTGAAGTGTGTCTTACTATAGATGAATGGGATGCGGCACAAAGTAAAATAGACTGGAATCTCGAGGCTGAATTTGGGTTTAGTCCAATGGACTGTCGAATGTGTTATGGTTATGACACATCGAAAAGTCTTTTCCTGCGGGTACTAGAGAGCAAGAAAAATACAAAGATTATCAAGGGGCAGCGTTAAGCTTCCGAAGTAAGAGAGGAAGACAGATAATAAGTGAAAAAGAAAATTTGAGAATTATTATCTGAAGATTAAAGCTATAACTGGTTTACTGGTTCGTAGGTTTCCTCCTCTAGGCTAAGAGTGTTATTCAGGATGGTTTTCATAACATCCCGCAGTACTAAAAGAAACATGATTATGATCGTAACAAAACGTTTAGTAACCTCGTAGGCAAAATTTGGAAACCATCGCAACGATGACGCTAGAGGAGCAATGAATGCGCCATCTACCGGTCGCAACAGGGATGACAAATACAGTGATTGATATCGTTGCCCTTCCCAAAGTAATGCCTCCAAGTAGGTAGGATTCAGCAATCCATGATCTTTCACGGGATCCCCAGTGCGTGATGCTAAGAATATGATCTCCTGTTCGAATCCACTGCCAAACGAAAATCCACTCTTTAAAGCTTTTACAGCACTTGGAACGACGTTCAATATTGGATCATTCACCGCATAATAGTTGATGCATCGCGCAAATGGAAATTCCGAAGTGGATATTGTCGCCGCGCCACCAAAAGAAATTATCTCAATGCGTCGACATTCATCGGTTGTTAATCTCTTTGCGGCAAGCCATGTAATCACTGAACCTTGAGAATGTGCAATATGAATGACCCTTCCCGACTTTCCAACTTCAGCTAATGCAGCACGCAAGTGCTCAACGAGGGAATCTACTTCGGGAGTAATTCTCCCCATTTGGTGCGTGCTCGCCTGAATTCCATCCTTGACGAAACCAATATAATCGGACTCCGAAGTCATAGAGGTCGGATTGTGACAGTAGTCGACCTTGACGTTTCCAAATGCCATGGATATGACATAAGTTGGATCGAACATGTGCTCTGGCATATGTGCTATGCCATTCACCCAAGTCAGTTTGGTCCTTCGCGGAAAAAGCTTACTAGCAGTCGCTGCTCCTGATCGAGCCGCCCAAGAAAGTATAAGCAAAAGATGCAGCCATGGATTGCTCGAATTCATTATTCCACATCGAAACGCAAGTGGTGATGGGCCGTGAGTGTTGGCGCGATACCGTCTTCGTCGGTCGTCTCGGCCGGTTGGAAAATTTTTTGTTTGGGGGTGGTCGTGCGACTTGGCGGGAACTCCTCGCCGAACACCTCACGTCATAATAATTATGGAAGCTCAAGCGCCGGACAGGGGTCAACAAACGCCTTCTCCTTATGATATACACGAACAACCCTGGTAAGAAACAAAGAAGATGGAGGATACTATGGAGAGGGAACGAGCTCTAGAGTGAACGTTAGTTCTTAAAAGAGAGTCATATTCCTACTGGGCATGTTATGTTGATTGAGCAACTGTGGTGTCTGTTGTTTCAGGAAAAATAATTATCAACACCGGCGACTAAACACATGTTGGTCCCACGAAGCCACGTTAGCCTACAAATGTTGATCAAACCAATGCTTTGTGTGCATCCAAAAATCCGCCTCACTAGCAACGAGATCAATTGCGTGATCGCAGTCATCGTATACCAAAAGCTTTGTCGGCAATTTCTTTGCACGGAGGGCGTGATAATACTCTATTCCTTGAGATGGAGGAACACGTCTGTCTTTCATACCAAGCGCAATCAATGTTGGTGCTTTCACATGGTCCAAGTACGCAATTGGGCTTTTGTCCCACATGATAGCCAACTCTGTTTTGTTCGGTGGCCTGAAGTCCGAAAAGTTGTAGAATCTGAAAACAGGGTACCAAAAGTAGTGGTGAGTGTTGGAGAACAAGTAACGAAACACGTAGCCAAACCGTAATTGCTCACCCAGGTCCAAGAGTTTCGACATAGCACCAGTCAGGAATATCCGTTGCTGTTACCATCGATGCAATATTTGTGCAAGGATTTCTCATTGCAGCCACTTTGAACACATGAGGATGCTGCCCAATGCAATGCCCCGCTACGAACCCACCTATCGTAATTACGAAGGAAAAGGACAAAAGTATCAACAGCCTTCAACACTGAAATGAAACTCAAATTTATGGATAACTTACCATGGGAGCCACCACAAATTCCCACGCGGTCAGGGTCTACGACACCGGAATCAATCACAGATTGGGTCGCAGCAACAACATCAAGAACATCCCACGAGCCAGCATTTCCAGCTAAGCTTTCAAGCGCCGCTTGACCAAACCCAGTCGATCCACGGAAATTTACGTGGAGAACAGCGTATCGACCATGTTTGCACAAGTACGCGTAACTAGGCACAAATGCGGTGGACATGCAAGTGTGAGGACCACCATGAGGGACAACGATGAGAGGTAACTTTTCTCTGTCGACATCTTGCGGAAGAAGGAGCACTAATCCAACAGGCGCTTTGACGTCTCCATGCTCAGGATGAATGTTCGATATTTGATAACTATATCCCAAGGTTGTATCAGGCTTGAGTGAAGAGAACGAGGTGGATGATATGGCTGACATATCAGCTAGAAGATAAGACGGTACAACATGAGATAAATCTTTGAGGAACGTTGGATGCAAACACCCAAGCATCGTTGGACGGTTTGGTTCACTTTGCGTAATGATTGCACTTCCATCATCAGCAAAGCAGTGAAACTGCTGAGATGCACCGTCGCTGACGCCGTCGCTCGTCGAAAGGTCAAAATGGATAGGCGACACTGTTCCATCACCAAGTGAAATCGCCACGATCTTATTCACAGATCCCCATTCGGTAGTAGTAAGCATGTAGTTCCCATCCGGTGAAAAGCAGTCATCGCGCAACTGACTAACGAAAAGTCCAGGAAAGTCGATTCCTGCGACTTTGGTATTTTCTCTCCGTTCACCAGGAAATTGAACGACGTCCACCAAAACTTTTCGCGACTCATCAATGAAAGCCTGTGTTGACATGTCCCAGTCGACGACATGTAAGGCCATACAACCTCCGTGCGTGTCAAAACCCTTCGTATTACATAGATACGCTAATCTAGATAAGCCTCCAACGGGCTTTGAAAATTTCGGAGACCGTGCAAGTCTATCTTTGGGCGTGATGCAAACGTAGGAGGCATCGGCGTTGGGGGTCGCCTTGCCATCCATTTCGGTTAGGATGGAAAGTTGAGAAAGTAGCTTGGAAACACTTGATGCATATATTTGACTTGGTCGATGGAAACAGTAAATTGCACCAAGACGTCGAGGCATACCTTTCCCCGCCCCCGCATCCCAAGCCGTATATACCACTGATGATCCACAGGGACTGAAGATTGGTTGGCCAAGGACGTATCCTCCTTCCAGTGAAGTAGTATCGTTGGCAATAAATCCAGGTACATTTTCAACGCGGCCGATTTTTCCCGTGTCCACATTGAGACAAAACAGAGCAAGCAGCGCTGTTGAAACATACTTTTCACCCCAGTCCTCGCCCTTACCGACATTCAATACATTTTGTGCTCCAATGATGACGTTTTCTTCCGTCTTTGACGAGGGCGTTGCGAAAAAGGATGATGTTTTGGGCTTGTTGACCTCCGCAGCATAAACCAATGCAGTTTCATCGGGACTCCAGCTGATACCCCCGAACCAAGCGAAATCTGTGCATACCGCGCCATGCTTCTCTGTCGGTAAAACAATGCGTTTCGAAAGACGGTGACCATTCTTGGTCCATACTTCGAACACAAATCGTTGATTTGACGCGTTATTTGTATTTCCGTCCGATGAGGAGATGGTCTCTTCCGCCAGTATGGCAATACTGGAACCAGATGGAGAGGTTATTCTTGCTTTTACTTTTGATGGTAATTCAGTAGGGGGAGCAAGCCAATGACGTGGCGTTTTGATTCCATCCTCTGATAAAATTGGAATATTGTAGATGAATTGCCGCCGAGTGTTTGTATCAATATCTCGAACAGATCGTGTAGCTATTCAAAGGACAACAAAACTTGAGCACCATTGAACGAAACAGAATGGAGAAGATGAATTCTTTGATAACTCACCTGTGACCATTCCGTTCCTTGCATAAACATTGCTGAAGTCCACTGCGGCGGACACTAAATCGTGATATGCCGATGCGTCATCACTGAGATCTTGCGATGACGACGACATGGTGCGCATGCGTATCGGCGACCGTTGCCTGAGTTTGATTGCAAACTGAGAAGTGCTGTAGACGAACGAAGATTGACTGAAACGAATCAGCGTGACGAAACAGAGCAATATCAATGCAAAACACTCCATCAAAGACGAGGATTTTATTCCTTCGACCGAGGACCCGCGGATGGAGAGCGATCCTGAGCGATCACTGTGGGACATTTCTTTGGCGCCAAGCTCCTCCTGTAGTAGTGTTCGTACCTGTTCGTACCATCAGCATTAAAGTGTTTCATCAGTTAATGGAACATGCCCATCGTCCAATGGTCATAAATTGGGTAGTAGTACGAACCGTTGGCAGATAGAGGCTGATAGCCATTTTTGTCACGCTCCATTGGTCATAGGCCAGGATATCAGCATTCCTCGCGGGTTTTATGAGGATTAATTTAGTCCTGCTTTTCATCCTTTTTCATCCTTCCTGCAGTTGGTGCCAAAATGGGTTCTCAGGAGAGTGAAGGAATTTCAATGAAATAATGAAATTCTTACTTAATTACGTTGTGGAGAGGGTTGAAGATATGATTAGACATACTTCCCCTGAGCTACGCGTGCCCTGAGATCTGCTCCGTGAGTATTGTCGTTCCAGCGGACCATGATGAGAATGAATTTTTTGTCAAGCGTTGATGGCTGAATCTTGTTGATATTTTTGGCCACTGGCCATGAGAAAATCTGAATTCTGAACACGTAGAAAACTGTAGCGGTAAGTTAATGACATTTTTGAATTTCATTAATTTCGTGCATTGTCATTGTAATGGATCAATGACATTATAATGAATCAATGAAAAGTCTACTTAGGAATAGTACAAAATCAATGAATCAATGTCATTATAATGAATCAATGAAGAATTCATGCATGACTGAAAAAATTCAAGTTCAAACATGTATCGTACACTTTTACTAGAGGTAGTTGTGCATGTGCGCACATTTTTTTGTGATGGTTGCTCGCATCACTGGCACACCCTCCTCGCTCCTCCTCCGGAGTATCCAGCAAAATCACCCATCGATGTCACTGATGATGTTATCATTTTAATTACCTCCCTCTACAACAACAAAGAAAGTGAATGAAAGTCTAACATCATCATCAAGAGTATTACGTATTGCAGTGCCCATCATGGTGTAT
>JALLBB010000439.1:0-15446 GCA_036939735.1 Discostella stelligera | reverse complement strand
AACCTATTGGTGTATTACTTTATTGTGGTGCACCAAACGGAGCGGGGACGAGAGGAGGACGTGGCCTGCAACACGGACAGACCAACAAACCTGTTACAACCACTCTATTCTGTGGGATAAGCAAGCCAACAACGACGTCATGTCTCATGTCATTCCAACTTCCAACTCTCAAGGAAGATATTCCGCAAATCTTCCATCTTCTGGGCGGAAGAAGGGATGGAGGGGGGAGTAGAATTGATTTCAGCACGGCATGTGAGAAGGCTAAAAACTAAAAACAGCAGCCGGCGCCAGAATGAAAACAACGGAGGAGACAGCTAGCTCTAGAGAGCCAACAGATGATATGCCCAAAAGATCTTCACTCACTGCAGCCACAATCAACCATCACAGCTTATAATACACATAAATGCCAAAGAAGATCATATCCGTCAACCCCAAACGACTCCCATGGGATCAAGAAACGCCGCTCCACAATCGCTGGCATCCTGACATCCCGCCGGTGGCAAAGGTGGCGCAGGGCGAGAAATTCCGCGTCGAGTGCGTCGATTGGACCGGAGGACAAATCAAGAACGATGAC
The DNA here is from genome assembly GCA_036939735.1 of Discostella stelligera. Lineage (NCBI taxonomy): Eukaryota > Bacillariophyta > Thalassiosirophyceae > Thalassiosirales > Thalassiosiraceae > Discostella > Discostella stelligera. The sequence continues at coordinate 14,872 of JALLBB010000439.1, read as the reverse complement.
AGTTCCGACGATGTCAAGAATGTGGATTTATCCCAGGTTCATTACCTGAGCGGACCCATTGAGGTGGAGGGGGCGGAACCGGGAGATTTGCTCAAGGTGGAATTCTTGGAACTGGGGCCGCTGGATGGTGATGAGTGGGGTTTCACTGGAACGGTAAGAGGTTGGCACTCAATACTACGCACCAACGTGGACATATGAACATCGATTCGTGTTTCACTTCTTTTGCACCAAACTCTAACCCGGGAATTCGATTTTCTTTTCTTCCAGTTTGCCAAGGAGAATGGAGGAGGTAAGCTCGTTTTGGTGACGATGATGTTATATGCTTCATTTCTTCCCCTCACTCCATTTATCCATATTTTGTATCATGTAGGTTTCCTTACTGATCATTTTCCCAAAGCGACCAAGGCCTGTTGGTACATAGACGGCATCTATTGCACCAGCCGCCACATACCTGGAGTCAAGTTCCCTGGTCTCATTCATCCTGGACTAATCGGCACGGCACCATGGTAAGTTGTTGCTTAATTTCGCCATCGTTAAAGCGCTGTGCAGCTGCTAATACTTGTGATTGACCACAACCTTGCTTGCTGCATGCTCGCTCCCGATGGATTATATCATCTCTAGTGCCGAGCTCCTCAAGATTTGGAATGAGCGAGAGGCTGCGCTTGTGGCAGAAGAAGGAACTGATGTGGAGAAGACGTTATGCGGGTGCCTTGCAACTCGCCCCCTTGCGGTATGTGTATTTCTCCCTAGTCATGAGTGTATTATTATTTCAGTTTTTGTCTCACACTTTGTGCATGATTTTGTTCCTTCCAATAGTGCCTCCCGGAATCAAAGGGGGCGATGCTGGGAAAGCTTGGCCATTTTCTAGAGAAAAGTGGCAAGTGCGAGGATTGGGACAAGATCGCTAGCGAAGCGGCTCGGACTGTTCCCGGGAGGGAAAATGGTGGAAATTGTGATATCAAGAACCTATCCAGGGGTTGCACCGTGTACTTTCCTGTGTTTGTTCCTGGTGCTCTGTTGAGCATGGGAGATATGCACATGTCTCAAGGCGATGGGGAGGTGTCATTTTGCGGTGCTATTGAAATGGCAGGGTTTCTTGACCTGAAGTGTACTGTGATCAAGGGTGAGAGCAATAATCTATATTCATGTTTCATACTTTGGATCATGCTAGCTGACAGTTGCCTTCGCTCCAGGTGGCATGAAAATATTACCTGTTATTGGGCCAAACAAATTGAATGTCAACCCAATTTTCGAGATCGGACCAATGGAACCTCGCTTCTCAGAGTGGCTAGTGTTCGAAGGTATTTCCGTGGATGAAAAGGGCGTTCAACACTATCTTGATGCTACCATTGCGTACAAAATGGCTGTGCTAAATTGCATCAAGTATCTGTCTCAATTTGGGTATTCGGAGGAGCAAGTATACCTTTTGCTTAGCTGCTGCCCATGCGAGGGTAGAATTTCAGGTATCGTTGACGTTCCCAATGCTGTTGCAACTCTCGCAGTTCCCATCGCAATTTTTGACCGCGATGTTAGGTGCGTCTCATCTGCGTAATGCATGAAAGTTGATCTCTTTCTCGCCGTCTTACCCTGCTAATTTTGTCACAGGCCTCCAAGTGATTTGGAACACTTTGCGAAAGGAATCAAGGTTGTGTCAAGGAATTGTTGCATATCTGAGGAGGGGGGCGCAATCCCGTATGACCCGAGGCTGACAGGCATTCCAGCGCCCAAGTAAATTGGCGCACTTTATTCAATGAAAAGCAAAGCCTTGGCTTGTCTAAACGATATGGACGTGGGAGGTAGAATTTGTCTGTTGAATGAATGGGATGCATTGCCTTAAATCCAACCTTTGGACGGAGTGTAGGTAGGAGGCAATCGTCGAAGCGTTGTTGTACAATCTGTGGATAATCATCACCTCGGGATTTGAAAGTCATCGTGTTGTTGTGGCGCCGTCTCTGTTCATTCACGTCATGTAGAGTACCTGCTTAAGGTACTTAATTAATGTGTATAGAAATACTAGATCAGGTCAGAGCATATTCGCAGTTGCACTTCTCGCTCCAGGATCTATCTGTTACTACTCATTATCTTGTTTGCAGTTACTGTTGAAGCATGTGATGATTTGGAACCTTATTGATCATTCTTAGCCCCATTAATAACTTCCCTCTACATCATAGCCATCTCTCTCCTCGCTTTCTTTTTCTCTCTCTTTTCGGGCAAAGAGTACTTCGTATTTCGCATCATCGACTAAAATGATGCGAAATATCTCTTACTTCTCATAAGCACCCACAAATTCCACCACACCCGTCTTGCTATTCATCCTACTCTTCTTAATCTGTCGTAACTGTTTCTTATTCATGTTCTTCATGGTGGTTCCTAATTTCTTCACATTCAATACTTGCAATTTTCCACTTTGCATGGCCTGCTTGTATTCATTCTCCATTCTTCGTTTTTCGTTATCTAATCGATTTTGATGTTTGAGTCGCTTGGCTTCAATTCGCTCTTGTATCATATCTTGTTGTGTCGATTTGATTTCCATGTGGAGTGATTTGGCCGCGGCTTTCGCAGCCCATGACGAGGAGCGAGCGTTGGCGCGATTTTGTGTGATGAGCGAGGAGGCGCGTTTTTGTGGGCGTAATTTCCACGCCGATCGGCCTGAGACGCTCCGTCCCTTGGTTGCGTGGGTGGAAAGCGTGGAGTTGGAATTGGGATTGAGAATGTCGCCCGGAAGATATTGGTTGGGGGTGGCAATGGCCAACGAGGAGGCGGCGTGCTGCGACGACCGCTGCTGTTCCGACATGGCGAGGAGAAGTGAAGCTGTTTCTTAGATAATATGACGCTCCCTCTCTCTCTCTGGGATTAGCAAATGTTAGTTATTTGTTGCGTAGAGAAAGTCAGTCTGGAGTGTGGACTAGTGTATGATGAAAGATTGCTTATGGCTATGGTGCGTGTGCGTCGAGAACCTCAAAGCTCTATCATCTTCGGTTGTTGTTTTGGTGGTTCGAGTTGCTTGGTGGAGGTTCGTTGGTGGCTCTATCTAGCGAGCTGCGGCGACGGGGTCAGCGCCTGTCCGCCCCCCCGATCTTTTCGTTCTTGTCCATTCATTTTAATCAAAGCCATGGACAGACGAATGCACACCACTATCAACTATTACGAACTTTCACTCTTGTTCTCTTCCATTCACGATCTCTACGATAGATTCTATAAATAATACGCGTCGTGTCCCTGCGTCAGTGCGCACGCCGCGTGGAACGGGCGCCGGCCAGGGTCCGACAGGGGAANCAGTCTGGAGTGTGGACTAGTAGTGTATGATGAAAGATTGCCTATGGCTCTATGGTGTCCGTCGAGAACCTCAAAGTCAAAGCTCTATCTTCATGATGGTGTGTTGTTGTTTTGGTTGTTTTGGTGTGCTCGCGTTGGTGGAGGTTGGTGGCTCTCGTGGTATGTAAGCTGCATGCGCTGCGGCGGCGGGGCGATGTGCCTGTCCGTCCCCCATCTTTTCTTTCTTGTCCATTCATTCAAAGCCGTGGATAGTACTATCATCTTGTTCGTCAATCTACCTCGTCATCTTCATCCTGCGCCTTCTTTCTCTTTTCGTCGGCGGCCTGTGGCTACGATAATAGGCTACGATGATACCATGATAATATTACGTCGGCTGAGCCAAGGAATACTTTCTACAATGAAATCACCATGTTGTGCTGTGGATATTGAATGGCGAGGGATAAAAAAGCTGTAAAATATAAAGTTCAAGGGCCACCTCCATCTCCACACTGCATAGAATTCTAGATTTAGAGGACGAATTTTAAGAAATAGAGAAATGGCCCATCACCAACATCAATCTCCTCAACCGCAACTGAAATCTCAGCCTAACGACCAGCATCAGAATCCGCCACCCAAACTAGTAGCCATCGAGCCACCGCTCGAATGTCCACAGTGCGATTTCGATGCTCTACTTGAAGATGCCGCTGGATTGTCCAGCTACGAGGAGGCCAGCGCCGAATTATTAGATTGTGCCCGCCACGGAGAGGTCGATGCATGCCGTGCCATTCTCGACGTGTGGTCAATAATTAAAAACAACAACAATAGCGACAACAACAACAACAATAGCATCGATGACAAAACTCATGCCAGTGCTGATCACCAACAAGAAACATCCATTGTGAATGCCAGAGATTCATCTCTCACAACACCTTTGCACAAGGCATGTGCCAATGGACATGTCTCGACGGTGCAACTGCTCCTCAGTCGAGGTGCGCTTCATGTGGCCAACGATAGCGGGAACACTCCATTGCATTGGGCTGCGGCGGCGGGATATTCCGATTGTGTCAAATTATTGTTGGATCACTACGATGCGATGAATGCTGAACATCAAAACAGCTCGTCGCTCGTACCGGTTGTGGTGATGGACGTCTTGCAAAAGAATAGCTTTGGTCGATGCGCATTGACCGAAGGATTTGCTTCGGGAGATACCAAAACTGTGGAACATTTGTTAAATCATGATTCGGCAGAAGAAGAGAAATTAATTGGTGGATTAGTCAAGACGGATGACGTGGACAATAAAGAGGCGAACAGTAGTATGGCAGGCGATGATGCTACGAATAATGCCAAGACGCAAAAGAAACGGCTGGAGAAGAAGGGTATTGTCCACGAATTTGATTTCCTAAAGGGAAATGCTGTAGAATACGAGATTAGCGGTGACAAAAGACCATCGGTATTTATTCGAGAGCTGCCGATAGCACATGCCGATAATCCATTTGGACAAGCCCCCATCGAAGACACAACTGGATTGGGCATTTGGTGCGCGTCCCTCGTCATGTCACGATGGCTAGCAACCCGATCGATGGTGAAACGGATGGAAAATAAGACTATTTTAGAACTGGGCGCGGGTTGTGGCATTCCTTCACTCACAGCGGCAGTGTATGGGACTCCCAAATCAGTGTGCATTACCGATTTGAACCCTGAAACAATTGACAATTTACGATATAATATTGAGTTGAACGGGAGTACACTGAGGAATGAGATTACTGCCAGCTCCATCGATTGGGGTGATGAGTCAACCTACCCACCGATCAAGTTAGATTATGTCATTTGTTCGGATTGTATCTACCAAAAAGACATTGCACCATTGTTGAATAAGGTTGTTACAGGATTACTTGACCCGAATAATGGAGTTTTTCTTTACGTGGCACCTGAGGGTGGTCGTGATGGTTTGCCTGAATTCTTGGAAATGATGAAATCGGGAGGGTTCGAGTGTGTGAAAGAAGAAATAGCTCCGGATCATTTTAGAGCGAACCCGTTGAAGAGTGAAGATGAGGAGGACTATTTTCTTCACTTCCATGAGCTGACATCGACGGTGTACATTTTGTATGAATTTAGGAGATATTAGAATCCATATTATTAGGCTGTCGATGTGTTTTACGTCATCTGCTTACTTGACTTAATGCAACACTGCAACATTAGCTGACATTCTATCGAGCAGCATGCTTGGAGGTGTATTCAGAGATTAAATATCTAATAATCCCCATACGCCAAATCACCAACCTGACTCACAAATTCATCCCTCCCTTTCCCTCCTTCTGCAATCTCTCTTAAATCCTCAACGTCTTTCAATGGTCCGCTCACGAATCTCAGTCTCTGTCTCACGGCCTCGGGAAATAATGGATTAAATAACGCAACCAACATTTTAAGAAGGGTAGGAGGATTCAGCATTAGTGTCCGTCCGTTTAAAGATGGGTACAAGTCGTTGGCCTTCTTGGAAGCAGCACTCAATGATTTACGAAAATCGGGACTTCCCCCAACAAGTTTCACCCCAGCTAGATCGTTACATGTGATTAATTTGATCAATGAATCAGTTTCCAAACTACGGATATCAGCCACAGTGGAACTGACTTCCTTGCAATACAAGAAGAAGTCAATCATTTGATTTATTGTAACGGCAGACATCAATCCATTGTCGTCGATTTTACCAGCGCGAATGCAATACACCAGATCTTTTGTAGATGGCAAGCTTGTTGTAATGCATTGGATTGGTGTGAGGTATCCATGGATGAGGTTGGAATTCGGTGCTGCACTTTGAACAGGATCATTGTTCCAGCCACCGCCCTCCATGGCCAATTTCACCGCTTTGCGGGCAGAGGATACAATTGCGTGTCCCTCCCCTCCCCTCCACTGAAGACTCGATTTCAGGGCCGCAACACGTTCCACTTCGTCTTCGTAGGAGTCATTGAGAATGTAGCGGAGGTAAAAGATGTCATCTTTTGGAGCAACAGCTTCGTCATCAGAAACTTTTGATGCAATATCTTTGAGCAATGCGATGTGAGTTTTGTGAGTGGAGAGAATGGATTGAAGCGACGGTGCAGAAGAAGAAAAGCCGATCGTAGTTGATGGAATGAAGCAACCCAAGACGGCTGCGAGGAGGAGGAGTTTCATCTTGATTTCGGTTTGATGCGTTCGTCTTACTCGGGATATGGTTGATCTCTCGGGTTTGGCTTTGGGCAATCAACCAATCACCCATCAACAACATCAACCATAATCAACCACCAAGCACTTCGAACGAGGCAAGGCGGAGGAACCAACAAAAAGATCTCTAGATTTCTACCTAGGTATTTACTGATTCCTCAGTCTGACAAGCAATCTTGGCGATAATCAATCGCTAGCCCTGGATGGGTCACTCCCGCCCGCCAAGCCAGATCCATCTTCTCCTCAATCCTCAATCCTGGTGTCTGGTCGGGGCAAAAGCATCGGAATGTCCCACCACGACGTCTGAATAATGGTATCTACTGAACGATGAGAGCCATCCGCCTCATTTCTGCATATTCTTCTTTGCATGGTTCCAAACGAGGGCATTATTTAAGGTATGGCAACAGAAATAACGATGTTCATGATGTCATCTCGTCCCACGCACCTGGCAACGGTTGCTCCGCCAGCATGACATCACCTCTTCAGATGATGAACGACGCATCATTCATCGAGGTCGATATTGGTATCGATAGGACAATAACGACACCACCACCGATTACGACTCCTCTCTCTCCCATGACTTTTGCAGGACAAGTCGAGAAAGCGCTTTTGTCGAAATTTCCACAAGCAAAAATCGAACGTATCCTTCAATCATGGCGATTGCTAGAAATGGACTACGAACATCGAGAATTTGTGGGCAACCAGCAATCGCCTCCCATTGTAGATGCTGAAACGAGTCGATGTTATCAGCACGCACCATCGTATGTCCCCGGCCTCAAGGCTTTGGCTTGGTGGGATAACGTTGATGATCTCCCATGGGCGAAATCTCTATCGACAAACTTCCCGGCCATTCGCGATGAATTCTTGTCCGTCATTTCCAGCCCAGACAAACTCCAGTCGGAAGGAAATAATATTTGGGCTGGAGCACTCACTACCGATGCCGAGAGTTATGGTGTAAGTTGAAGCTACTTCCTCCTCGTTTCTTCTCTTGTTGTTCATGTGCTCTTATCTCTCTTATCTGACATCTATTGCCCCGTAGGAAGGATGGAAAACATTGGTCCTACTCAACAGAGGTCAATGGGATGACGCCAATGCAAAGCTATTTCCCATCACATCCAAAGCAATACATAAAAGTGGCGCTCCGGTTGCCGAGGCATTCTTCGCGTCAATGAATCCTCGAACTTCCATCAAACCACACTCCGACTTTACAAACTTTGTACTCACGTCGCATTTGCCGTTGGTAATTCCTGAGAATGGCGATAACAAATGTCGACTATCCGTGGGAGACGAAACTCGACAATGGCTCGAGGGAAAGATCATCATGTTTGATACATCAATCTATCACGATGCGATAAATGATACCGATGAGATGAGGTATATATTAATGTTGCGCATATGGCATCCTGATTTATCGAGAGAAGAGCAGGAGGCGTTACAATTCATATACGATTGTCTTGAGATACCGGATTTGCTTTCGCCAGATCCAGGAATAGTGTTATTGGCAGAGCAACGAGCGAAGTCGTTGAGGGAGTTTCCGTTGCGAGATAGTACTATTGGTGGCGGCTTTGGATCAAAACAACGGAGTAATAGAAGCAAAAAGAAGGGTGGTGTCAAAGGACCCTTTGCGTCATAAGTTATAATGTCGCCTATGTTTGTAACTTTCGGTGTATTTCAGGTCGTCATCTTTATTACGAAGAATGCGAGGGTTGATTGGGTGACATAAACTTCATAAACTTTGTCAACTCACAAATCAGGAACTTCTTCCCGCCATGAATAGTATGAATTCCGAATAGTCAAATTCTGGGCTGAAGGCATCAACAAAAAAGAAAAAAGGCAGCAGCAATCAACAAGAGCCACACACCCATTACCATCATCACTCCCGGCTTGATTTAATTTTGAGCACAAAGATTTCCACCATCCATCAAGTAGTAGATAGATTACCGAGTCGAACCACCCAAAACCTCTCCTCAGTCGAATTAGACCCGCGTCACTCATTCATTCGAGATAAATCTGACACAATGCGTTTCTTCACCGCCGCCGTCGCTTCGGCGATAGCTGTAGTAGGAGTTGCCATGGAAACATGCAGCGCCTTCGCTCCATCGATTCAGTTGATTTCGCCGACGACGTCAACTTTGTCGTCACTTCGCATGGCGGACGGTGGCGATGGAGAAGAGCCCGTAATGAACAAATACAGCCGGTGAGTGAGATTATATCATTTTTTTCCCGTCTAATCAACAGTCGATATTTTGCCGATTCCTGGACAATCGACTACGCCCCGTCATCATCCTATTATAATATTCATACTCTTCATGTCTCCCTCCTTCTCGCTCTCTCCACAGCATCTTGACCCAGCCGGCATCTCAGGGAGCCTCCCAGGCCATGCTCTATGCGACTGGCCTAAACGAAGAAGACATGTCAAAACCCCAAGTGGGCATCTGTTCGGTCTGGTACGAGGGAAATCCCTGCAACATGCACCTACTCGAACTCTCCGAACATGTCAAAAAGGGCGTCGTCGAGTCTGGCTGCGTTGGTTTCCGATTCAATACCGTGGGAGTGTCAGATGGCATATCCATGGGAACATCGGGAATGCGATACTCTCTCCAATCGCGGGATTTGATTGCCGATTCCATCGAAACTACCATGGGCGCGCAGTGGTACGATGGACTCATCGCGCTGCCGGGATGTGACAAGAATATGCCTGGAGTTATCATGGCGATGGGACGGTTGAATCGACCTGGAATCATGGTCTACGGGGGAACTATCCGTGCTGGGAAACAACCCAGCAATGGAAATACTCTTGATATTGTTAGTGCCTTCCAAGCCTATGGACAGTCCTTGTATGATAAGATCACCGAGGAGGAAAGGAAAGAAATTATCCAACATAGTTGCCCAGGACCGGGAGCATGCGGGGGAATGTACACTGCCAACACGATGGCTACGGCGATTGAAGCTCTGGGTATGTCTCTTCCATACTCCTCGAGCTCCCCCGCCGACTCGCAGGAAAAGAGAGATGAGTGTGAGAGGGCTGGTGAGGCAATGAAAGTATTGCTTCAAAAGGACATTAAACCACGCGACATTATGACTAAGGCTGCCTTCGAAAATGCCATCCGCATGGTCATGATGACCGGCGGGTCTACGAATGCAGTTCTCCATTTAATTGCCATGAGTCGTTCATGCCAGGATCCTAGTGTTGCAATTACTTTGGATGATTTCCAGCGTCTTTCCGATGTGGTGAGTGGAAAAGATCAATGCAATCTTGAAAGTGTTTGATTTCAATTTATAATACTGATTGTCTTATTCGCATTTTGCTTGTTCATTAGACTCCATTTCTTGCGGATTTGAAGCCTTCTGGAAAGTATGTGATGGAGGATGTTCAAAATATTGGTGGTACTCCGGGAATGATTAAATTTCTAATTGATAACGGCATGTTTGATGGCGACCAGTTGACCGTTACTGGAAAGACTCACAATGAAAACTTGGCTGAGATGAACCATCCAGGTTTGGCTCCTGGCCAGGAAATTATTCGTCCTCTAAGCGATCCAGTTAAGCCTACGGGGTATGTGGCCTGAAAGGAAATCTTTGTTATCAATATTTCTTTCCTTCTCTCTCATCACCGACAACAATCATCTTGCCTTTGCTCAATCCTCTCATACTGCCTTCCCCAGCCATTTACAAATCATGTATGGGAATCTGTGTCCTGGTGGAGGCGTTGCGAAGATAACAGGCAAAGAGGGTGAAACATTCACTGTAAGTTGCCGACTATATTGACAAGTATTGTAGTTTCTCTCTTCTATTTCGTCCATTGACAATTATTCTTATGTTCTTTCCGTAGGGTACGGCCAGGGTGTATGATAACGAGCAGCTCATGCTTCGCGGCCTTGAACGGAAAGAGATTCAATGTGGGGACGTCGTTATCATTCGATACGAAGGGCCAACTGGTGGGCCTGGCCTTCCTGAGATGCTCACTCCAACAAGGTATGAAGATTTGATATATCTGGACATAATATTCGTTACAAAGCTTACATTACTAATTCTACTACTACCTCTCTCTTTCTCTCAGTGCAATAATGGGAGCTGGACTCGGAGATTGCGTCGCGCTATTGACAGATGGGCGTTTTAGTGGTGGTAGCCACGGATTTTGCATCGGCCACATCACACCAGAGGCCCAAGTGGGTGGGCCAATTGCACTCGTGAAGGTAAGTTTAGTTAGTAGTTCTCTGATATTGTAATTTGCGCTTCACGTTTTGATTGAAATTTCGTCGAATGAAATAGAACGGAGACCCTATTCGCATCGATGCCCGACCAGAGGCTCGTACCATTGATCTTCTGATTTCAGACGAGGAATGGGAGCAGAGAATGAAAGCGTGGAAACCACCTCCCCTCCGAGCTAGCCAGGGTACATTGTTCAAATATATCCAGTGCGTTTCCACAGCGAGTGAGGGTTGCGTGACCGATGAGATTGGGACCAAATCTGCATCTGATATTGCCATGGCAGCCCCCAAAACCCCTGCTGTCGCCGAGCTGGAAGCAAAGATTGCCAAGCTTGAAGCATTGGTTAAGTAACCACGCGGATTCTGCTTCGTGTGTTAGATAAATTATGATCTCTTAGCTACAATAAGCCTTTCAAAAAATATCCCTTGGTATTGTGGAATTACAAATGTAGGAACCAAGCATATTAAATATGTTCCTTTTGCCGACCAGCTTCTCCTCCAATCTCAACATCTTCCCTCGACGCGATCTGTGCTCGCGTGCCCCCTCGTCGTCTCGACAGAGTGTGCGGCACCGGCAGCTTTAACGGCTGCTACCAATAACCATTGACTTTCACAAAGCGTATTCGCACAGTCTTCGCCAAGAGTAACAGAAAATCCAAATCTCACTACCAGAATCCCACAACGTGACACGTGCAGTTCTGTGGCAGATCTTCAGTAACGGATATCGCCCAATGAAGGGTCAATTTTCCACGTGAATGAATATGCATGCTTGGTGAAGGTGAAGGCAGCTATTCTCATGATGAATTCGATTGGGGCCTACAACATCCCCTCGTCCAACGAAAAAATGACGTCAAGAGAGTGACAAAATATCCATGTCTTCGTTGACCAGCATCCTCATTTTTGTTCGATTTCCAATGCCAAAATGATCGGAGCATCCGCTTCTGCCATTCAAGCAACTCCGGATTGGTCCGTACCACTTGAACCCCGACAGCAGAGTCTAACGCGAGAGAAAATATGCAACCCCAAACAAATACAATATTGCCGCTGTCGCCACCCCTTATCATATTGCTCAAAAAGTAGCACAGTTTGAAGAAATCCCCTGCCACCCATCCACCTACCATGACCATCTGAAATCAAGGACATGTTAATTGAGAACGAAAATATACCAAAAAAATTACGGCCGTTTTGCAACATGTTTGTTGTCTTTCAGAGTACAACTTACAGATAGCCCTTCTGTTGTTCCTTTTCTATGATTCCTTATTGCCTGAGGCAGCGCCAAGCACGACTCAAGAACAATCGAAATGTGTTTCAGACCGTCGACCACCTTTATTCCATATCGCGGAAACCAATGATAATCGAACACAAATATTACTGATATTGAGACGAGCATCAGCAACTCGCAGTATTCGAGAAAAGAATGTGATTGCAAAATATTGTGTGGCGAGAGCAGTTGGTGCAAATGATCGGTCGTAAGACGAAAGCATTGTTCCCATTTTGCTCGCCAATATGGCATGTTCTGCGAACTGGAAACCAATGGTGAAGTATTTCTATGATTGCAACCATGGTTTGAGGTCTCCAGAGATGTTGCAGTAATTGATCCACTCATCACGGAATCCTTCATTAGAGAAGAATGTGATGATAACGAATCTGTCGAATTGTTCCCCCCGATCTCACCGTCGCACATCCTCTTCACCTGCCTTTTTATCTGCTTGCGACGTACTAGCATCATCGTATGAAGCAGCAAGAGCTGCATGACAATCATAGACATTGATTGTCCCAACAGATCCCACTGCAAACCTTGAAAGTATGCAGCAGATGTCGTCGTAGATTTCGCTAAGTTGATAGGCTCTGAAGCTGCCCCCTCCAGTTGCTTTTCACTTTGTAATTGTAAAATCACTCCATGAAAATGGAGCAATCGCAGTAAATGAGCTGCTAGTAGTAAAATAACTGTTGCGCGGCTAAGTCCAGTGTCTAATTTGTTGGGGTGCTTCGTCTCATCTTCTAATGACTTTGAAGGAGTCCCATACAACATCCAATCTATCCCCATAGAAGTAGGCGGGCTAGCAATTCCAATCCCCGTCGACGATGCTACATCTAGCGGATTTCTTTTCCGTAAATAATGATCTCCTCCTCTATCAATGGCCGATCCGAGAGGTTCTTTCGCCGCAACCATCCCGGAGTCTGATGAAGAACAATCATCACTGCTGTCGGACGATGATAGCTGTTGCGTCATGGAAAAGTATTGTGGAAGGTAGAACGGGAAGGGGCTGATAGCGAAGGCCACCTGGAACAATGATTCGAACGAGGGACAACAACTTATCATATTGCGACGGATATCAAACGCTAACTCCACGGTTGTCACCTCTCAGTCCTATCACGCAACAAACCCATCTATCGTACCTAGAAGAGATACTAATATTAATTGAAAAACCTGTTCGAATACTACTAACTTATCCTACATTATGAGCGAGATCTATCGGCGAGTTTTTGAGACTTTTCGGAGCCCAGCTCAGTTCGGAGAAATTCCAAACTGGGAACTGGGCGTCCAATTGGGCGTTTTGGAGACTATCGAAAATTTTGGACCAAATAACACAGGCACGGGCTCATTCATTCTAATTTAGTCTGCCCAGTTCGACCATTTTCTCGTAGCCAGTTGGACGCCCAGTTGGGATGGCGGGAGCCCAACTGGGCCGAAATTCTGAACAGGGCGAAAAAAAAATTTCGATAGACTCGCCTCAAAGCAGACAGAACAGAAGAATGCTCAGTAACAGACCCCGTAGCACCCCGTCGAGTGTAAACAGTGTGCTACAAACGATACATGTCAAGCCAATGGGAATGGTACTATCGAAAAGTCGTGCCACGGTGACTTTGTACCTCTTTGTACGTGGTAGTACGTTGGCTACAGCATCATCCTCAAATGCTGCTTCTGTTTCTGTGGCGTCAAAGGAGACTGGCAGTATTAAAAATTATAATTGTGATAACATAATATGACATTATATCGAAGTACAATCATTTCTGGTGTTGACTGATGTGCGGAGTAGTTCAAGTTTTTACATAGATTTTCTTTCTACACATGTTTTCTCGTCCACACCGCGCTCCGCTCTGCTTCAACACACCACAAGAATCGTTCTCTAAACAATGCACATGCGTCAGAGCTTGTTATCTCTAATTGATCATGAATTCAGTTTTATCCTCCACCTCCGTCCCACCAGTCATGCTGTTGACTTGTGCTTGACACTTATTCTGCAAGCGGAGGATGTCACTTGAAGTCACAGTTTTCTTGCACCACATTGACGTCTTGATTGGAATCTGTCCCTGACAGTAACCAGAGGCAACCTGACGGCACGTCTTCTTGTAGTTGTTAGTTTTGTAGGTAGCTCCAACCTGGCATCCAAATTGCGTTACAATGATCTCGGCAGCAGTTTCACCCAAGTCCAAGCACTCCTGAGGGTTGTCATTTAGGCACTGCTTTTCATACTGCTGTACCGTCGTATCCACACCCGCGCGAGCGCACTGATTATACGCGTTGGTCCTCCAGTTGGAACTGTTGGGAGGGAACATTCGGGATTTCATTCGGTTAGCGCTCTGTTGCAAGTTCCAGATGTTGTCGCAGCTCGATCCGTTGTCTCTCCAGAGCTTCCTAGTTGCCTGGATACCAGCATTGGTCCCATCGGCACACGACGCCTCAACTTCGACAAGTACCTCGCCATTCTAATAGAATGAAAGAAGAGATGTAGAGGTTGGATGAGATGAGAATGTGCGAATGCCACGACTACGACACCGGACACGATAAAATGCTCACGAGCTCGCGACGGCAAAATGTTGACTTACTCTAGCAGATCCACGGAGAACAAAAGGATTTTCCCAAGCGTTCACGCTTGAGGAGACAAGGATGGTGAACACAGTCAAAAGTTGCATTGTTTTGATAATGTTGCCCGAGGACGAGGAGGTTTAAGGTTTCGGCATGTGCGGCCTGTGGCATGATGTGGTCCGATTCTTCGTCTTTATGTCCAAACAGGTCCAAACTCTCTGTGTCGCACGTGATCCACATGCAATAATTTTTATTCCCGGGAGTTGTTAGGTTTTAAGCAGTAGATACCTGTACCACCTGTACCATGTAGAGGTGAGAAGTGGGAAAGGCTTTGGGGGGCCTTTAGGCATTGTCCAGAGGGAGCGAAAAAAGTATCATACCCTACGACTTTAAGGGT